>CM056490.1:7176942-7423342 GCA_029783415.1 Anisodus acutangulus
GCAAGACAGCTCAAATTAACCCTTTTTTGGTCTTTTCAATTGATCAGATTACTTCAGAAGGAGAATTTACACAAAGCAAACAAGAGTATGAACTTGCTGATCCAACTGCAGACTCGTCAGTTGAACCAGAAACATCATCTGGTATAAGCGATGACCTGAAGATGCAGGACGCGGATAAAGAAACATCATCACAAAAATCTATCGAGGAGGAAGATTCGAGTGAGGAAAAGACACTCAAGAAGCCTGACAAATTAATTCCGTGTCCACGATGTAATAGCATGGAAACAAAATTCTGCTATTATAACAATTACAACGTCAACCAGCCCCGTTATTTCTGCAAGAACTGCCAGAGATATTGGACAGCTGGAGGAACGATGAGAAATGTGCCTGTGGGTTCTGGCCGCCGTAAGAACAAAAGTTCTTCCACTTCAAATTATCCTCTTCAAGCAGGTCGGGTCGAAGCAGCACATGGAATTCACCTTCCTGCTTTAAGGCCAAATGGAAATGTCCTTTCATTTGGATCAGATAAAGTACCCTTTTGTGATTCCATGGTTTCTGTATTAAACCTAGCTGAGAATTCACGGAAAGAAATTGGGAATGATCAATCAAATGGACCTTGCAGTACAGCCTCAAGTGTAACTGACAGAGAAAACAATTCCGGTACACATGATTTAAGTTGGAAGAATTTCCAGGCCTATCCTCCTCAAGTACCTTATTTCCAACGCGCTCCGTGGCCTTATTCTGGTTTTCCGGTATCATTCTATCCAGCAACACCTTACTTTGGATGCACCGTAGCAGGCCCTTGGAATGTACCGAGGCTTTCTTCTGATCAATCGGCCCATAACAATACTCCTACTTCACCGACATTAGGAAAACATTCTCGGGATAATCCATCACAATCAAGGAGAGAAGGAGAGAGATGTGTACTGATTCCTAAGACATTAAGGATTGATGATCCGAATGAAGCGGCTAAAAGCTCTATATGGTCAACACTAGGCATCAAGAATGAGAAGATTAATTCGGTTCGTGGAGCAACACTCTTCAGGGCCTTTAATCCAAAAGCTGATCAAAGAAATCATGAATCGGATGCTTCTTTAGTCCTGCAAGCTAATCCAGCAGCCTTGTCTAGATCACTTAATTTCCGCGAGAGCACACAATAAGAGTCATTTGTCAGCCCCTGAAGTTTGCAAGACTTCATTAGTCTTTTTGATCATAGCATAAGTTAGTTCTTCAGAATATAAGCATTTATAGTTTTGCTGTATGTGTACCTTGTGCATAAACCTGGAGAGTTTTAATACAGATAATAATATGCAGCTGGAGTTTTTACTGACTTCTGATATTAATAGTTTTATTCTGGATATTTGCACTATTTTTATGATAGGTTAATCCTGATCATTATAGATTTTGCAAGTCTTGTAAAGATTCACTTTTCTTGGCTAAGGAAATTCACTTTCTTGATATTATGATTAGTTTCATACTTAAAGCTTATATGCTCGATCCTCCAAAAATACCTACAAATCTGTGTTGGATTTTCCAAAAAAATGCGTAGCTTTTGGAAGATGTAAGACATACATGGCGGCATTTTTTGAGAATTTGAGCAACATAACTTAATATGACGGTAAAGAACATTAAAAGTGTTTCAAAATGAATTTTTTTAGTGTATCAGAGAAATAACTGTCGATTTCCACAAAAATTACAAAGTACAAGACTTCCCCTGCATTCCATGATAGTTGGCAACAAATTTATTTGCGTTCGGTGTTTACATCAAACCAACGAATACATAATATGTGTTTTTCATACCTATATTTATCGTTTATAGTTAAATGATATGTGTTCTTACTTTAACATATGTCTGGTAAGATTAAATTTTTTAGTTTGTCATAAACACCGGATAAAATCCATTCTAAAAATCACCACTACCAAGTACTCGAACTTTAGCCACAAATCATGATATTTTTTAGGGAAAACATCATGTTAGGCAGAGTATGAAGGGGCAACAAACAAACAGCTCATAGGGAAAAAGAGAAAATTGACTAATAATTGGACATTGTAGGAAGAAAAAATAACATAGGACATGGTAGGTCCCTCACATTTTGTGCAGATAGACTAGAATTTTTTCTTATAGAAAAGATCCAATGCACCTTTTACTTTCAAAGCAAAAAGGATCTATTCTTAATTCCTTACAGATGCTCAAAAGTTGGAAATTTGTGGATAAAGTTTTCTTTTCCTCCCTACTTTTTGGTCCCTTTTTTCAAGTATCTTTAACGGTTAAACCAAAGAGACACCATCAAAGAATATGGTGCAGCAGATGAAGCTACTCCTCCTTTAATCAAAAGTTTCGGTTCGAGTCCTAGATATGAAAAAATTCTTGGTAGGAGCGCTTCCCCCCAATGAGACCCTACGCGGCGCGAATCCAAATATAATCGAGTTCCAATGTGAATATCGAACACCGGGTGAAAAATAAAAAAAATAAAATCAAAGAGAGTCAGACATACAATATATAGTATCCATCAGCTGACAATATGGTAGATATATGTCATGATTTGTATAAAACTATACATTAAATATTTAAAGTTGGACCAGTGTCTGCGTTCTTGGCTGTTCTTTCAAGTTAAGATACCAAAGATTTTCATTATTCCCATCAGCTTTTGAACCACATATTCTTTAGAAAATGTGTTGTTTTATGGGACCCTAGACCCAGTGCATGTAATCTTTAAATTACTTTTCTTGGCTCTAAATTTAGTACTTAACCTGCATTTGGGACATTTGTTTGATTTTAAAGGAAGCATCGTTTAGTTAGTAATATAATTTTAGTGTAAATAAGGAGAAACTTTGGTGTCTACTTTTTTTATATAAAACTTATCAATGCTCGGTGTTTACATCAAATCAAATAATTTAATTTTATAATAAAAATTAACTAAAGTAAGAATATATATCATGTGGTTAAGTGATAAATGACAGTATAAAAGATACATGTTTTTCATTCATTAATTTGTTGTAAACACAAGACGCAAAGAACACATGTTTTGCATTCTTTTATTTGGTTTAAACACCAGAATTTCTCTCAACTTTAAGAGGGAATGAGATTCAACTGAATCGTTTTCGTTGGATTATATTTTAAAAAGGATAAAAATAAATTTATCTTTTTTATTGTTGAATGTCATTGACATAAGGAAAAGTTCTTGTGTAGTTATAAAACGGATTCAAAGTTATTTTTGGTCACAAATTTAAATCCTAATATTTTTGAATCCCCTATTATAAATTTCTAATTTCGCCACGCTATACAATATCAATATACATTGAACTTATAAAAACGAATTTGCTTCCAGTCAGACAATACAGAGGCACTATTTGATGAATTGATGTTTTACATGCCATGGGATGGAGCAATAGCTCCAAGGAAAGTTACAAGCTCCATAATTGTTTTACTTTTAATTATATTTTAAAATGAAGATAAATTCTAGAATATAGATTATAATAGGAGGAAAAATACATTTAAATTCATGAGGAAAAAAAGGTATAAAATTGATTACCGTCAAGGTATAATAATACGTATATAGTATTGTGAGGGTAAAAAGTTACCCATATTCGGTGTTTACACCAAATCATACTAATTTACCATACATCAACAACATATCCAGTGAAAATCCCGCAAAATGGGGTTTGGAGAGGATAGAGTATACACAGATCTTATCCTACCTTGGGATGTAGATAGATTGTTTTCGGTAGCCCCTCGACATAAGAACAAATAATTCAAAGTAGTATGATTAAATTGTAAATTAAGGTGAGAATGTGTATAGTATTAATATTTGACTGCACGTATTATAAGTCATCAAAGAACAACATATTGTATAATTGTGCAATATGCTGAAATCTTTACATAAGTTATCCATTCACGATGCATTTTTTTTATACAGTTGATGCACTGTTTGCTATAACTATGATAGGTGTTGTGTTTACATATTTTGTTTTAAAAAATCACAGTTTTAGAATTTTCTTAAATCTTAGTGAAAAGTACTTACTTTTTAAAAAAAATTGATACCTAAAGTAATTCTTAGTATGAAGAACCTTTTTACATATTTTTTAAAATAAAAACTGTTTTTATCTACTTTTGTATCGCATACAATACATAGATAATTGTATTAAGGTCGATTAGTTAATTTTAGTCATTGTAAATATCTCTAAAATGTTTTTTGTTCTTGTTTGTTGATTTTAGTTCTCTTTGAAGAAGGAAAAATCAAACAAAATAGGGCAATTCGCACTATTGCCCCTATTTGGGTTGAATTTTAATTTTCCCCCTCAAATTGGTTAAGTTTTGCTTTTCATCTAAAAAAGTGGACGAAATTACACATGAGCAGTGTTACAAAAAAAATCGCAAGAAAAGGTTTCATAGCAAACTATGCCTATTCGGGTGCGAAATTATTGCCTTGAGTTTTTTTTTTTACTGAGTTGGGTTCGAAACCAATACTACAGAAGTTATATCTTAGAACTACATAAGTTATGCCTTAAGACATAACTTTTGCGAAACCTTTGCCTTGTGATTTTTTTTTACTGAGCTGAGTTTGAATCCGGAACTTTAGTTTTGTAGATGCGCGAATAAAGATATTTTGACCCATAAATTTTCATTAAATGAGAAGTAGGGATAAAATTAAAGAGCACCGATTTTGAGTGGCAAAAATTAAACACCAACATATATGAAGGGAATCCGCCCAAATGAATAAAATAAAGAAATGGCCCCCTTGCAACCTTTGAGCCCGATCAGCACATGCTCCAAAACCAAGTAAAAGAGCCCAAAGGATTTCCCCAGCCCAAAAATAATTCAGGAAAAAGGAACCTCAGCCATTAGATGATCAAATACTTAATCCAACGGTTAAATTCTTCCCATTATTTCATAAACCTTAAGAGCAAACCAGCAAGAGAAAATGACAAAAATGGTCCCTTATGTTTCTGGATAGGTTCAAAATAGTCCTTTAAGTATAGAACAGTTTTCATTTTTCTTTCCGTTTTTCAGAAGTTAACACTTTTAGTCTTCGTTAAATATTTATCGAACTCTGTTTGTCAAATTTAACGAGAACTATGAAGAAGAAAAACTAACTATAAACATCAAGAAAATCTCATCAAATGCTAAATCCTACAGTACTGAAAAGATATAAAAGAATAGTAGAAATTATACTTCAGATAACTGGATCAAACTCTAAAAATAAATAAAATAGCAGAACCCGTTAATTTCCTCTCTATTTTCATAGTTCCCGTCAACTCTAACTGATAGAATTTAGTATTTCCTTTGTCCCAATTTATATGGCGTACTTTTCTTTTTAATCAGTAAAAAAAGAATGACATATTTTTTTATTTGACAAAAAAATTAACTTTAAATTTTATTTTTTACGCTAAGATTAAAAATACTAACTATTAATAAACTTAAAGGATAAAACTATTAAGTACATACTTAAATGACTATTTTGAACCGACTCTCAAACATAATAAACTATTGGCGCCATTATTTCTTCTCTTTCCCTTTCTTTGAGACTTCAACTTTCTTCCATCTACAAACCCAGACATTGCCGCACCATTTTGTGAAACTTTCAGAAATCACATGCCTCACCATAACTAAGACAGCCGTACGATTATTTTCTCGATCCAACGGCTATCCTTTCCTCTTGCTCCCTATTTGTACCAATGATATCTCAAATCTAAATTCCGAGAGCAAAATCATTTAGAAGCCATAAATACATTTAAGTTACACTCAAAATCAAAGGTATAATTGTTTTTCCTTTTTTTTTTTTTTGCTCTTTTTGCATTATTTAAATTGTTGATTTTTTGTTCTACTTAAGTGATTTAATTCTAGTTTGAAGGTGAGTGTGAGAAGAATGTTTTCTTTGAAGTACTATGTGTTTTAGTACTTCTATGTTGAAGATGTAGATAATAACATAGCTCTATTTAATCTTATATTGTTCCTATAAGTTTGAGAAAAGAAGGACCTTGTTGTGAATACTCTGGTTTTCCCTAAGTTGCATAGAAATGAAATGAGTAAATAAAAGTGAATCTGTGCAAGTATATTGTTGGTTTATCAAAGGAGGCAGAAAACAGAAATTACAAGTAACTGCTAATGTAAGAATTGAAATTACAATTCAAGTAGAAAACTGAAAATTATAAAGATGTTGAACAAGAAAAACTGGAAACTGTTTTTGTTTGCTGAGTCGAGTGTGGCACTATGTCCTTAAGACAATATTGCCCCGTATGTATTCTTTATACGTCCTGGACAATTCGTCTCCCAAGATAAAACAGCAACGGAACAATTGAGCAAATGAAACTCAAGAGCTACCGTGAAGAATATTGAGTAATGAAATGATGCTTGGAAGTTATAGGAATAACTATTTTCTGCTTGTGTATTTTTCGTGTATATTAAGTGTGCTCAACAATGGTGCAAGGGGTTGTTTATATAGGTGAGGGAGGGGCTGTTTAACTGCCTCCATAACATCTTTTATTGGCCAAATAATGACCATTATGGAGGTAGTAAAGCCACCAAAATAAATGGTGAGAAGGACCAACAGATTGGCCATTATAGGAGGAGTAATTCAGCCAAAATAAATGGCTGAATTGAGTGCTTGCCGTTTCTGTTCTGTCTGCCCAAATTTTGACTTTCTGGAAACTTCAGGGACCAAACTGTACATCTTGAAACTTCAGGGACCAATATGTACATCTGATAGAATTCTGGTCCAAACTGTACATATGAAACTTCTAGGATCAAACTGTACATCTGGCAAAGTTCTCTGGCCCAAAAAGATAATATCAGAAGACCCATAACCCGTGAACCTGGAACCGGATCGGACGGGCAGGCGGCGGCGGCGCGCGTGTGGGCTTTCCTCGAACCGAAGCACATCTAGGTCCTCCCTCCTTTAAACACATGGGATACCCCTTGGGGTCCCAAACCCCAAACCAATTTCGAGTCTTATATACACAACAATTATTTCTTCCTCTACCGATGAGGAAGAATTGATCCCAAACCACACTTTTTCATGCTTCAAACACCTTACTTCGTGAACCAATATCTCTTTCATTTCTCAATGAAATTTGACGATTCTTAGCCCTACGATTATCTATGTACTTTGTAGATCATGCATGTGTGAAGAACCGGATTCTTCAATATGCGTAACACTAGTGTTTAAGCCGTTAAAGTTGGTCGGTCGCAACTCCCGTCAAAGGCTAATTTCCAACAATCCCCTCTTGAAAGAGATTTTGGCGCACTCACATGGTGTCTTTTCATTTCCAGCAATATTTCAGCGGACCGATGTTGCATAAAGAGAGGTAGCTTCAGCTTTGAACCTTCCATAGTTGAATACCATCGGACTTACTTATTGCGCGGTGAACGTGATGTCTTGAACCGTCAGTGTTTAGTGTAAGCCAATTCAATGGTACCAACACAATAAATTCCCTTACTCTCTTCTTCGTAATGTTTTGTCTGTTTTGGCCATGGACAACTTCTTGGATTCTTAAGTGCGTTCATTTGAGGCGGCCCGTCCTCGCACTTAAATAGGTGGTCTCCTACAAAGTATCCTGCTATACCCCACTTCACAAGTGTTAGGAACCATTAAAAGTTTTCCAAAAACCTAACCTCGACTATTGAGGATCATTACAGGTTTTGAAAACTTAACATTTACCCATACTGCAGATAGCACTTAACGTCTATCGCGGGAATGGTTTTGGATTTGGTGTTTCTTTTCAGAAATCACTATCCGAAGTGCGCATACTTTCACTGAAGCGATCAACTGAACCTTTACAACTTCGTTTTCCCATTGAACTAAATTACTGGAATCTCCAGTTAGTAATGTTGGGTTACCACTGCATTGGTCCTTATATTTTGGGTTTTAAGCCCATTCCCCTAGACAGGCAAGCCACCTGATCCTTGGGTAAACCCTTTTCCAATGGGTCTGCTATATTATCCTTTGACTTAATGTAATCAATGGATATTATACCCGTGGTGATCAGTTGCCTAACGGTCTTATGCCTCCGTCGAATATGACGAGACTTGCCGTTGTACATAGCATTCCATGCCATTCCTAGAGCCGACTGACTATCGCAGTGGATCATTACTGAAGGTATGGGTTTGTTCCAACACGGAACATCCTCTAAGAAGTCATGAAGCCACTCAACTTATTCTCCTGCTTTGTCTAAAGCGATAAACTCCGATTCCATCGTGGATCGGGCGATGCAAGTTTGCTTAGAGGATTTCCAAGACACAGCCCCACCACCAATTGTAAATACATACCCACTGGTGGACTTGATGTTCTCTATATCAGATATCCAGTTTGCATCACTGTACCCCTCTAGTACAGCTGGATATCTTGAATAGTGTAACCCGAAATTTAACATGTATTTCAGGTATTATAATACCCGATTCAACGCCTTCCAGTGATTATCACTCGGATTACGGGTGAACCTAGCCAACTTATTGATTGCGTAAGCAATATCAGGTCGGGTGCTGTTTGTTATATACATCAAACTACCGATCACCTGTGCATATCGCTCCTGGTATACAGGTGCATCAAGATTTTTATCAAGCTTTTGATTTGTATCCATTGGTGACGTTATCGGTGAACTGTCTAACATCTTGAACTTTCTCAAAACATCCTCGATGTAGTGAGATTGAGATAAGACCAGTCCGTCAGACGTCTTAGAGATTTTAATCCCTAGGATGGCATCTGCGATACACATATCCTTCATGTCGAAGCATTGTTTCAACATGTTCTTAGTCTCTAGGATTACCTTAGGACTGCTTCCTGTGATCAACATGTCGTCTACATACAGGCATATCATAACAAATGAGTCAGAGTTACCTTTCGTGTAAACACATTTATCACACTTATTAATGGCGAACCCCTTCGATAGTAGAGTACTATCAAATTTTTTGTGCCATTGCTTCGGAGCTTGTTTCAGCCCGTACAGAGATTTGACAAGCCGACAGACTTTCTTCTTTTGCCCTTGAACCACATACCCATCGGGTTGGTCCATATAAATTTCTTCTTCCAAATCACCGTGTAGGAAGGCTGTCTTAACACCCATCTGGTGTATCTCAAGGTCACGCAAAGCTGCGATCGCAATGAATACCTGTATGGATGTCATCCGGGATACCGGAGAGTATGTGTCAAAGTAGTCAAAGCCTTCTGTCTGTCGATAGCCCTTGACTACCAACCTGACCTTGTACTTGTCTATAGACCCATCTGCTTTGTATTTCCGTTTGAGTATCCATTTACAACCCAACAGTTTATTTCCCGGAGGAAGATCAACTAACTCTCAAGTATAGTTATGCAGAATGGAGCCTATTTCACTCTCAATAGCTTCTTTCTAGAGCGGTACTTCTGGAGTTGACAATGCCTTAGCAATTGTCCTTGGTTCATCATTAACCATATAAGCTACAAAGTCAGGACCGAAGGATTTATCCTTCCTGGCCCTTTTACTTCGCCTTAGATCCATCTCTGGAGTCTCCAAGTTCTGAGAATCTGGAACACTAGATTCCGGATGTTCAGCCACCTCGAGATTCGCTAGATCTGAACCATCTAGATTCGGGCAGTCAAGGACTCTCGGTTCTTGAGAGCTTTGTGCATAACTTCGTTTGCGAGAGGTTATGTCTTTTTCCTTTCTAGGAAAGGTACCTTCAAAGAATAAAGCATTCCTTGATTCCATAATTGTACCCTGGTGGATATCTGGAATATCTGACTTATGCACTAAGAAGCGATAAGCACTACTGTTATTTGCATATCCGATGAATATGCAATCTACAGTCTTAGGCCTAATCTTGACTTGCTTTGGCTTGGGTACTTCAACCTTTGCCAAACAACCCCAGACCTTAAAATATTTGTAGGTGGGTTTCTTTCCCTTCCATGATTCATATGGAGTTTTGTCCTTACCCTTATGTGAGACTCTGTTAAGAATCGTATTTGCGGTAAGGACGGCTTCTCCCCACATGTTTTGGGGAAGACCGAAATTGATAAGCAGGGCATTCATCATTTCCTTCAATGTGCGGTTCTTACGTTCCGCCACACCGTTCGACTGAGGTGAGTATGGAGCCGTCGTTTGATGAACAATGCCTTTTTGGGCACAGTATTCCTCAAAAGGCGCTATATATTCTCCCCCTCTATCGCTACGAATGAATTTAATCCGTAGGCTTAGTTGGTTCTCAACTTCTGCTTTGTAACGTCGGAACGCTTCAAAGGCTTCATTCTTACTTTTTAACAAGTAAAGGTAACAATACCTTGTGCTATCGTCAATGAAAGTCACAAAGTATTTGTTCCCCCCTCTAGTTTGTGCGAACTTCAAATCACATATATCTGTGTGAATAAGTTCTAGAGGAGCGGTATTCCTTTCGACGGATCGAAAAGGAAGCTTGGTGAGTTTTGCCTCTACGCACACCTCACACTTACGTTGAGGGTTTACGTCGACAGACGGCAACAACTCCATCTTTACCAGCCTTTGAATAGACTTGTAGTTTACGTGTCCCAATCTATGATGCCATAAATTAGAAGACTCAAGCAAATAAGAAGAAGGTTCAACTTTATTACTTAGACGCAATATATATATGGCATTCACTTTGAAGAGGCCTTCACAGACGAAGCCTCTCCCCACAAATGTGTCATTCTTAGTGAGTACAAACTTATTGGATTCAAACACTAGCCTAAAACCAGCATTAACCAATAAAGGTCCAGAAATTAAATTTCTTCTAATCTCTGGGACGTGCATTACTTCCTTCAGAGTGAGCTCCTTATCGGAAGTCATCTTCAGGACCACCTTTCCAACCCCCAGCACGTCCGAGGAAGCGTTGTTGCACATGGACAGTTTCTTGTCGGTGACCGGTGAGTAAGTGGAGAAGGCATCTTTGTTGGAATAGATGTGTCTTGTTGCACCTGTGTCCACCCACCACTGCATCGGATTCTCAACCAAGTTGGCTTCTAGCACCACTGCCGAGAAATCCTCAATCATGTCATCCAGGAGCGTGTCCTTGACGATATTTGCTTGCGCCTTGCCTTTCGACTTGGCTTTATGTTGTTGCTCAGTCTTGAGCTTGCGGCATTCCTTGATCCTATGACTAGGTTTCCCACAGTGATGACAATTACCTCTGAACATCTCCGCTGCGGGGGCTTTGCCGTCTTTGTTAAACTTCCGCTTCTTGCTTGGGTTCCCTTTGGCCTCAGCCAAATTTACCTTTGCCTCAGCAGTTTGTCTGCCCCTAGATAAGGCCTTCTTGTTATCTTCCTGGATTTGGAGTTTGATAACAAGCTCTTCAAATGTCATCTCCTTTGTCTTGAGTTTTAAGTAACTCATAAACTCATTCCATGAAGGAGGTAACTTTTCAATTAGCGATGCAACCAAAAACTGCTCGTTTGGTTTCAATCCTTCCAAATCCAGGAGATGTATCATCATTTGGAATTCCTGGACTTGGGACATCACTGTCTTGCTGTCCACCATTTGGAATTTTTGAAATTTCTCAACGATGAACTTCTTAGTACCCGCATCTTGTGCGTTGTACTTCTTTTGCAGTTTTTCCCACAGCTCTTTGGCAGTGCCAACGGTGTAATAGACCGTGTATAGAGGTTCTGCTAAACAGTTCAGTATGTAATTCTTGCACATGCAATCGCTATGATTCCATGCGTCACAAACCATCTTCATGTCATTAATGACATGGATACCAAGGCCCCCTTCACCCGTTTCATTAGGCGAAGAGTCCATTTCATCTCCAGCTTGTGGAGGATCTTCCGTAAGGAACCGGGCTATGCCCATAACTGTTAAGTAGAACAACATATTTTGCTGCCATCTCTTAAATTCTGATACCATGAATTTTCAGGGCGATCATGGTGGTGTGAGGAAGAAGGTGTAGCACCAGCAGTCGGGAAGGCATCGGTGTTCACGCCTTGAGCAGTGGCGGCGGCGGCGATGAAAGCGGCGATGTTCGCCTTGGCGATAGCGGCAGTAAAGGGGAAGGCAACAACGTTGCCTCGAGAGGCATCAACAGTAGCAGCAACATCGGTCATATTGTCTTAAGATTGTTGGTTTATCAAAGGATGCAGGAAACAAAAATTACAAGTAATTGCTAATGTAAGAATTGAAATTACAATTCAACTAGAAAACTGAAAATTACAAAGATGTTGAACAAGAAAAATTGAAAACTATTTTTGTTTGCTGAGTCGAGTGTGGCACTATGTCCTTAAGACAATATTGCCCCGTATGTATCCTTTATACGTCCTGGACAATTCGTCTCCCAAGATAAAACAGCAACGTAACAATTGAGCAAAGGAAACTCAAGAACTACCGTGAAGAATATTGAGTAATGAAATGATGCTTGGAAGTTATAGGAAGAACTGTTTTCTGCTTGTGTATTTTTCGTGTATATTAAGTGTGCTCAACAATGGTGCAATGGGTTGTTTATATAGGTGAGGGAGGGGATGTTTAACTGCCTCCATAACATCTTTTATTGGCCAAATAATGGTCATTATGGAGGTAGTAAAGCCACCAAAATAAATGGTGATAAGGACCAACGGATTGGCCATTATAGGAGGAGTAATTCAGCCAAAATAAATGGCTGAATTGAGTGCTTGACGTTTCTGTTCTGTCTGCCCAAATTCTGACTTTCTGAAAACTTCAGGGACCAAACTGTACATCTGATAGAATTCTGGTCCAAACTGTACATATGAAACTTTTGGGATTAAACTGTACATCTGACAAAGTTCTCTGGCCCAAAAAGATAATATCAGAAGACCAGTGAACCCGGTCCGGTTCCGGACGGGCGGGCGGCGCGCGTGTGGGCTTTCCTTGAACCGAAGCACATCTAGGTCCTCCCTCCTTTAAACACATGGGATACCCCTTGGGGTCCCAAATCCCAAACCAATTTCGAGTCTTATATACACAACAATTCTTTCTTCCTCTACCGATGAGGGAGAATTGATCCCAAACCACACTTTTTAATGCTTCAAACACCTTACTTCGTGAACCAATATCTCTTTCATTTCTCATTGAAATTTGACGATTCTTGGCCCTACGGTTATTTACGTACTTAGTAGATCATGCATGTGTGAAGAACCGGATTCTCCAATATGCGTAACACTAGTGTTTAAGCCGTTAAAGTTGGTCGGTCGCAACTCCCGCCAAAGGCTAATTTCCAACATATATAAGAATCATACTACCTCTCTCACAAATAGCCTCTATGTAAGTGAAGGTCCTTAGGGTGTATTTGCTACGACGGAAAATATTTTTTCGAAAAATAAGTGATTTTTCTACTCATTTTTTTGTATTTGGTACTCAAGTTTGAAAATAGCATTATAAGAGCATTTGCATATATTTAAAGCAAAATACTATGAGATTTTTTAATACGGAGTGCAACTTTTAGGGGGGAGGGGGGTGGTGAATGGTGGTGGTGAAGGGGTTGGGGTTGGGTCGTAAGTGGGTGGGGTGAGTAGTGGGTGGATGGGTGGTAAGGGGTGGGCGGATAGTGCCGGGAAAGGGTTGGGGGATGCGTTGGTGTGTTTTTATTGATTGAAAAAATATTTTCCAAGATATTTGGTGTGACCGAGCAAGAGAAAATAGGAAAATATCTTATGTCATACCAAACACACCCTTAGTGGCCATTTTTGTTATAGATGTGTTGTTTGCCTCCCTTGTTAATTTCAGTAGAGTGTGCATTTCCAGTTAAGAACAATTAAGCTAGAACAGGGACTAGAAGATATATATATATACATATATATATGTATATATGTATAGAAGAAAATATGTAGTTTAAGATTAACACTTGCTTCTAGTATTTTTGTGTTGTAGGCTAGCTAATTCCTTCTCCTTGTAAAAGTTAGATTTCTTTTAAAAGATGACTCCCTGTGTGCATAGGTATGTTTCTCCTTGAGTATATCGAGAAATGGAAATAGTAGTAAGTCTTTTAGGTTTAGTTAGTTGATGTCTAGTTACAATTTTAAGTTCTAACTTCTTTCTAAATGAAACACACTGCGGCTACTCATTACGTTTCGACTGGAAACTTGTGTTTCAGTTTATTCTTGAACTTAAAGGTGTCCAGTGTTTACCCTAAAAAAAGGCTAAAGTTGAATTTGTTAAGTGGTTTAAAGTACATATGGATAAGTTTAAACAAAGCTTAAAGTGATTAAATCAGTAAAGCAATAAAAATAAGTGTAATTTAATGTAAGCAAGTAAATAATTAAACAGAAGTAGCATGTTGAGTTTAGGTTCAGAAGAATCTCCTAACGGGTAGATCTCCAAAATGGATCCGAACTCATCTAGAGTGTAGTGTATATTGCTCAATGTAAGTAATATGATTGTTAAGCAAAAATTGGATGTCCTCCCTGAAAGTATATTTATGTCCTAGAGATAATATGTATTAGGACAAATGTACTTTATACACATTCATATTATTATTAATGGAGATTAATATTTTGGCATTTGCAATTATTGAATTATTATTTGATTGTTTGTAATTATTCATTAATGTGCATCTTTTGAACTTACGTTGTCATTAATAGAGTGATATTTTATGATAGAGCGTAACTCTTAAAATAGCCTCGACTAATGATCATCAAGAATGAGATATCGATGATATGTGATAGGTCAACATGTGGTCTGCATCACATCCTTAGAGGATGTAGTATGTCTCGCCTGCTACGAGTAATGGTTACTCGTGATGGACACATGGATACTTTGGAAGTATTGGTATACCCTGCTGATATACTGTTTGTTATACTTGTCTAACGTATGATCAACATGTGGGAGATAGAAGTCCTTAGACTTGAGGTCAATACGCGCCTTATCTACAAAGTAATGTACTTTGATCCCGTCCTAAGCTCAAATGCCTTGTAGGTTGAGATACAACTTGTATTGGGTACATTACGATGTGGATTGAAGGCGGTAGTTGAGCCAAGATTAGGATTCATTCCTCGAATGTATGTTCGAGAGAACACTCGGATTCTCAGTGATATTAGGTTGACTAAGTCGTTGGCCAACGCAATAGACATATTTGGAATATGATCTGGTCGTCGACTAATATAGATGAGATACAATGATTAAGCCATTTGGATAGACACTTGACAAATCCTAAGCTTGATCGGGTGTGTCGTGAATGAAAGGATTTTATCTTACCACATAAATGTTAAGTTTACTGGATTCGCGTAAACGTACTTCACATATTGAGTTCGTCTTCCGGCGTCGTCTAGGAGTTCCGCGTAGACCTTAATTTGATTAATGTCAATATGAGAAAACCTGTAGGGTCACACTATGTCGATTGTCCGTTTCGATCTAAGGATGTATTGAGAGAGTAATTAAAATGTTCGATTTGGAATCAAGACATTTAAATAAATAATAATTACATTAATTAAGTCAAAATTGAATTTTGGATTTAATTAAGAATGCACGAAAATTAAATCGAGACAGTGGAAGTGCACGTCGAGCGCCGCGGCGCCCATACCCTAGGGCCGCGACGCCTCTGCGTCAATTTTGGGCCAGGCCCAAGGTCAACCCATAATCCGGGGTTTTACCTAATTTTCAACTATAAATAGAGGCATTCACTTTCACTATTCCATACTAATTTTCAGAATAAGATTCTAAGCCTTAGAGACTTAGAATAAAACACTCTCTCGAACCTCTGCCGGATTTCCTAGCTTTCCGAAAGAGGAGTACATTGAAGCTTGGAGCTTGCAATTGGAAGGGCAATCGCGTGTGCACCTAACAGTAGAAAAAGACTCCAGATTTTCCAACTTGTAAGTATATGTTTTATATTACAAGTTCCATTGTTGTATAACCATACCAGAATTATTGTTGGGGTAAGTAAGAATCAAAATTTTAAACTTCCGCTGTGCCTTACTTATATGCTTTGTACCCAACAATTTCCTACACTCCCAATATGAAGGTTGGGCTCCTTTTATAGGGATGAAATCAGGGCTTTAATGCCTATGAATTCCTTTGAATTAAAGTGCAACAATTAAGACATTAAAAGCTTTTATTTAACAAAATAGTAACATTTGACGCTATATTCGGACCGGATCAACTGTCATTAATGTCTATAGTCTCTCTCGGATACAACGGGAACAGCTTGTCCGGTTTGCTCCCTAAGCTGCTGACTCCGGACATGTTTTATAACCGAACTCATAAACGTCCAATCTTGCTTCGAGTTGCACATGTGTACACTCCACGTGTTATGCTCAAATTTACCATATACAATCAGCTAAATAAATAAATCTTTTCATTTTCATGAGTTGGTAGTATTGCACTGTCTTTTGGATTATTTTGATTGTCTAAGTCAGCATTGTGTATAGTTAATTAAAAAGTAGGGGTATGGTATGGAAACAAGATATGAATTCGTAATGGAATGCTGGTCATAAGGAAGTCACTAGTCAGTAATAAAATGATAAAATTCTTTTGTGAAGGAATAAACAAAGTGGGTAATTAGTGACTATATTTGGCTCAAAACTTATGGTGACCGAAGAAATAGTAAGTTATTTTCTTTTATGAAGCAATTTGCCACCTCTTTCACCTCTGCAGGACCAACTTAGATCTAGGATGTCTATTCACTAGTCAGCTTAGTTTGCAATAAGGCTGGTCAGTGGGTCAGGTCGGACCAGTCCCAGTCTGGTTCCGTCCCGAACCCGAATATTTAAAAAAAATTGCGGTATCGGGACTCGAATCGGACGGGACAATGTCTCGTCCCGACCCGTCCCGTCTCCCCCCAGTCCAGGCCCAATCCCGACCCGATCCCGCCCGAAATCCCCCCCTTTTGCAAAAATAACCGTTGCATCAACGACCATTTTACATTTTGACCGTTGTGCAACGGCCATTTTTGGCCTCCCCTCCAACCCCCTACCCCCTTAATATTTATTTTTAACCCATAAGTTATTATATTTACACTTTAATCCAATTTTCCAACTATAAATACCTCATTTTCTCTTCATCTTTCTCACAAATCTTCCTACAATCTCTTAATTTATCTCTCTACAAGTCTACATTGTCTACTAAATATTTAATTTTATTTATTCATTTGGGAATTGGGAGTGAAGTTGGCAACTAGCTTGAGGATCTTCCATCGAGCAAATTTTCAATTTTCAACCTCTCGATTACACGTCGACGTTTGGTACATTCGTTCCTTCATTAAATTATTATTGTCTGTTTATTTTATTTAGCGCACTTAATTTCATTTACTTTAATTATTTATTAGTATAATTATAAATTTATAATGGAAGGATTTAAACGTATGTTTACGGGTAGGGGTCAGGCTTCTTCTAGTAGGGGCAACAAGGGCAAGAGTACTTCTTCTAGTCATCCTATTTCTACACAGGATGATTTTGTTGATACTGAACATTTTCCTACAATACCATTAGATTTAGACGAGAAACTATTTTCTAGAACTCAAGAAGACTTTAATTTAGACGATAATCTAGATGATACACCCACTAATGTTGATGACAACACACCCACTAGTGCACTTTCAACTGAAATGCCTCCTATTCCTCCTAGTATGAGACGAGGTCCAGCAAAACGACCATTAAAATTAGATGCATGGAAATTTTTTGATAGGGACGTAGAGAATCAAGTAGCTAGATGTAAAATTTGTAAAGATATTTTAAAATTTAAAACTGGAAAAGGTCAAGGTGGGACGAGGGGTTTAATGAGACACGTAGTAAGGGCTCATCCAGCTAGGTATGCCCAATACGAGGCTTCAAAATCGGGTGCGCAAATGGCTGCTCCATCGGGACAAGGTTCACATACTGATACTGTCCCGGACCAAGTACAAGGTCAAATTAACCCTATGACGGGGGGAATTGTAGGCCCTAAATACAATAAACATATAGATAGGGAAGCAATAGCAAAATTAGTTATTGTGGAGGGTTTGCCTTTTTCATTTCCTTCATCTCCCGATTTTATTCATTACATTAGAGATTTGTATAATCCTGCTTTTAACGGTTTTCCTAGATCAACTGTTAAGAGAGATGTATTTAAATTTGCACATGAATATCAACAGTATTTACGTTATTCATTAGATCATTTTAATGGTAAAGTGGCTATCACTTCTGATATAGGCCGTAGTACTAACGGCCATGATTATTTAACGGTAACTTGTCATTGGATAGATTATAAATGGTCTATGCAAAAACGTATCTTAGCGTATAGATATATAGATGATAGGCACACTGGTAATTTTATTGCAGAAAATATTTATCAAGTGTGCGATTATTACGGAATACCCGATAAAATTATGACTATTACATTAGATAACGCTTCTTCTAACAATTACGCTATTACAATTTTAAAAATTAGTTTAACTCCATCTTTTCCAGATCATTTTCATATAAAATGTGCGTGCCATATATATAACTTAATTGTAAAGGATGGTCTATCACTTTTTGAAGACATTCTTAGTAAAATACAATTTGCTATAAACTTTATTTTTAAAAATAATAGAATACAACGAAGAAAAGAATATAAAAAAACTTGTCACGATTGCCAACTACTTTATAGAAAAATTGCAGAAGAAGTACCCACTAGGTGGAATTCTTTATACGAGCAACTACTTGTTGCTTATGACTATAGAAAACCTATAACTTTATTTTTTAACTCTCATAATCAAAATCCAGCTTATATTGTTGTAGATAGCGATTGGATAAAAATTTTCGAACTTATTGTATTTTTAGAGAAATTTTTCAAGCAACAAAAGAATTTTTCGGTATATATTATCTTACTATTTCAACTATGTTGTTTTATATAGCTTGACGCTTTAAACAAATGGACTATTCCATTTGTTGCCACAAAAGAAATTTATAATTTCGGTATTTTCGAAAACCTTCGAAATCGTCATATTATTAAGACGATAGAAGAATCGGTCCAAATGGATAACCAAGAAAAAACTATTCAGTTATTTTCTGATTCTGATATTGATAGATATCAAAAAATGCATTACAAATTTCTGCATATTGGTTTAGTGCAAATTGCTTTTAAACCTTTAACCTTAGAAGGTTTGCCAGAAAGCTTTATGACTGTTCTAAGAGATGCCAGAAACTTAAACTGGAAGCAATCTCTTATGAGTGCTATGCAGTCAAGCTTAGCCTATAGCCCAGTATATTTTAATGTCATACCCAATCTTACTTTATCTTTGTCTGACCCTAATATACTGCATGCTTTAACTTTATATGTGAAAGCTAATGGGTATAATTACATGCCTGAAACAGAAGTTATGAGTATCTGTTATCGTGCTTATTTCCGTGTGTTAGATACCATGAATCCCAACTGTAGAATCATGGACGACAAGAGAAATAGGCAGACTGTCTTGATAGAGACTAACTTAGCCAAAAGGTCTAAAATTACTACTAGAAGACCTATAAGTTGGGATGAAATTAATTATCCCGAAGATTGGCTAATAGAGAAAGTTATCCCGGTTCACCCCAGGATAGATTCCCAGATCGCTCATGTGGTCCAAACTACTGACGGTAGTATTCGCCTTCAGTTTGCAAAACAGCCTAGAATAGGCAGATCTTTGTCATCTCATTATTATATATCTCCTTTAGATGACACTACTGGTACATCTGCTGCTAGAGCATCAACTTCTCAAGTAGATGAAGACCTTTACAGAATCACCACCCCCTCAGAAATTTCTCTGGAGGAAAAGGTTGACAAAATAAAGGTTGAAAACCAGATTCCTGCTGAAATTCCGGCAGAAAATAATAATTCTGATTATACTGATTATTTCCATGAAGGTTAATTATCCTGATGATCCTTATTTCTGCGGTCTGAATTATGCTCCCGATTCTGACTTACGCAAGTTAATTAGAAATAATTTCAACAGTTCTGATTATACGCTTTTCCGTAATTGATTTCAAACCTTTTTTACAAAAGAAGAGCAGGAGGAGATAACAGAACAATTTTATAGTGATCTTCAAACAAAGCAGGATTTCAAATATTTTGCTAATTGGTTTGTTGAAGACTACGCTTTGCCTAATATCAATGTTATAGAAAGGCAGTGGCATTTAGACTCAAAGAAAGTTCTTAAGAGTCTTTATCCACCAGATGAACCATTTTCATTAAAAAGGGATAGCAGTAACCAGGATTTACAGGCCCAGCCCTATCTTAAGATGTTACAGGGTGCTCTCAATGCCGATCACTGGAACAATCTTTACAGACAGGGTAACAGCACTAATGTGTCTCTTAAAGTCTTAGGAAAACAAATGACTTTATTACATAATAAGGTCGACAGGCTCAACTCTCTTATTGAGGAGCAAAGGACAAAAATGATTGCAGATGAGAGAGTAAGAAGAGTTCCAAGGCAGTTGGAAACCAGTGCTAATGTCCAGCCCCCTGCATCCATGGAAGGAATAACCCTGGCAAAAATCCAGACACATCCTTTAACAAAAGATATCGAAAATCGGATATCGCAATTAAGTGAGAAAATGAAAATCTCACCTGATAAAACCTCAACTTCCAGATCAATGATTGGAATGGTCAATACCAGAGACACAGGAGCAAGCAGTGACAATCAAATTGTTGCGGTAAAAAGAGGGAGTAATTGGACTCCCAGAAATGCCTCGGAAAATTATTACTATCCAAGGCCTACTCCCATGGACGTCCTAATCGAAGAAGGAACATGGAAGAATGATCCTGCCGCCTACATAGGTACCGAGATCATTGAGTGGAATATTGACGGTGGCGCTGAGACTCGGATCTTCAGAACCTGCCACAAAATGCTTATGTATGCTGCAGCTGCAAAAGGTAATAACCAAACAGAGGTAAGCATAACAAAAATGATCTGTGTTGGATTAACAGGTCAGCTCAAAGCATGGTGGGACAATTATCTCTCGCCGGAACAAAAAATCCAGATTACAAACTCTGTAAAACATGAGGGTAAGTTCAAGTCCCTAATTCGGTTTACACCCTCATTCTAACCATTCTAGATCATTTTACAGGGAATTATTCGAGTAATTATGATAACACCAGGACACTTCTCCAGAATCACAGATGTCCTACCCTAACCTCGTTTAGATGGTATAAGGATGTTTTCCTTAGCGGGGTTTATAATCTCCCCGAAGCAAGTGATCGCTTTTGAAAGGCCATATTCATTGATGGCCTCCCTCTTCTTTTCGCAGAGAGAGTTAAGAGAACTCTAAGGATTGATTCCTCAGATTTCCAGATCCCTTGGGATATGTTTTCTTATGGCATGCTTATCATCAAATGCATGGAAGAAGGCCTAGCCTTATGCAATGACATTAAATTGCAACGACAGCTGAAAAAACAGAGACTCACTGAGAAAACCCAGTTAGGAGAATTCTGTCAGCAGTTCTCCATGGACGAACCTACCCCTGCCCAAAAAACAGGGAAGAAGAGGAAACACGTGGTCAAACCACATAAAAAAGAGTACTACGAAAAGTACAAAGCGGCCTCATACAAAAAAAAAGCTGCAAAGCAAAGGGCCAAAAATCAAAAGAAGGGCTATGTCCCAAAGAAAAGGACTACTAAGACCACTACATACTATGCGTGTGGAGAAGTGGGCCATTACGCCAATCGGTGTAAAAAGAAAAAGGCCGACAAGATTAAGGCACTAAAAGTAGATGATAACATCAAAGATGCCTTGATGAAGATTATGATCCCCTCCGACGATTCCGATGAATCAAATGAATCCATTAACACGGATTCAGAGGATCCCTATTCATCCTCCTCTGAAGAAAGTGATTCATGTATCTGCACCTCCAAGAATTGCCAGAAGGAAAAGGAGGAAGGTACTGAGGACGAGTTTTATAAACTCCAAGCACAATTCTCCAGCTTCAATGTAAGCATCATCAATGGAGAAGAAATTAATGATCTTCTAAAGGATATTCCAGAAGACGCTCAGAAGGCAAAGATCCTTGAAGCTTTACTCAAAGCTCAATAAAGGGACAGGACTCCCCGAAAGATCAAATCACGCATTGATCCTCCGTATAATTTCTCGGAGATATTGACTGATTTGCAAAAAAGAAGAAATGGCGGCAATACCCTGACAAGTCAGCAATTGAAAGATGAGATCCATGATCTAAAGATCGAAATAACCCATCTCCACAAAAATTATGGTGGACTTGAAAACAGGATTGCTCTGTTAGAACAAATCTCTTATGAAGAGAAGGGACCAGAAAGCCTAGAAAAGCTTTTACACACTCCTGTTGTCGACGAACCAGGAACTTCTTATGATAATGAAGGACCTACAAGAGCCGTCAGCGTTATTACACGCCAGAGATGGATTACCCATATAACTTTGTTAATCAAAGGCGGAGCCATCTTCAGAGATGTTCCTACTCTAATTGATTCGGGAGCAGATGTTCAAAGAAGGACTAATTCCTACGAAATACTTTACCAAGACCAATAGGAAAGTATCTGGAGCAGACGGAAATGACTTCGGTGTCTCCTACAAATTATCATGCGCATATATTTGCCATAATAAGGTTTGCATAGAACACTCCTTTACTTTAGTAAAAAATCTTACTAATGATATTATCTTAGGCATACCGTTTATTAATGGATTAATGCCTCTTAACAATGTTACTGAGAAAGGTTTTTCAGGAACACATGAAGGAAAACAGGTTACTTTTCCTTGGGTTGATTCTTATAAAACTATCAGCTTTGTTAATCTTGTGCAAAATAAACAACAGCATCTGGACTATCTGCAACAAGAGCTTATGGTTTAGAATATTGAAAGCCATCTAGCTAATCCTAAATTACAGGATAAGATTAAAGAGATAGGATATGATTTTGCTATTTCTATTTGTGATGATTTGCCAACAGCTTTTTGGAACAGGAAAAAACATATCGTCAAGCTTCCCTATGAGGAAGATTTTCATGAACAGGACATTCCTACCAAGGCTAGACCTTGCCAGATGAACATGGAATATCTGGAAATTTGCAAAAAGGAAATTGCTTCTCTAATTGAGAAAAAGCTCATTCGTCCTTCAAACTCCCCATGGAGTTGCACAGCTTTCTATGTTAATAAACATTCTGAACAGGAGTGAGGAGTTCCTAGACTTGTTATTAACTACAAACCCTTGAATAAGGTTTTACAATGGATCAGATATCTCATACCCAATAAAAAGACTTATTGGACAGATTATATCAATCTAACATCTTCTCTAAATTTGATTTGAAATCAGGTTTTTGGCAGATACATGTTCATGAACCTGACATGTACAAGACTGCTTTCACAGTCCCTTTCGGCCATTATGAATGGAACGTTATGCCTTTCGAACTTAAGAATGCTCCGTCCGAATTCCAGCATGTTATGAACGACATCTTTACCCCCTATAGTGGGTTTATCATTGTTTATATTGATGATATACTGGTTTACTCAAAAACCATACAAGATCATATTAAGCATCTTGGTATTTTCAAGAAAATTATTATCTCAAGTGGTTTAGTTATTTCAAAACCAAAAATGAGTATTTTTAAGACTAAGATTCGTTTTCTTGGTCATAATATCGAAAAAGGGAATATTATCTCAATTCACAGAAGCATCGAATTTGCTTCCAAATTTCCTGATGAAATTCTTGATAGAACTCAGTTACAACGGTTCTTAGGTAACCTTAATTATATTGCTTCCTATTATAAGAATTTATCTACTGATGCAGTTGTTTTATATGACAGGCTGAAAAAATCTGCCAGTCCCTGGACCAATCGTCATACTGAAGCAGTCAGAAAAATTAAGAAGAATGTTCAAGCTTTGCCATGTCTTATGCTTGCCAACCCAAATTGGGAAAAAATTATTGAAACTGATGCTTCTGATATTGGTTATGGTGGAATTCTAAAACAGATTAATCCTCAGACTAAACAGAGTTATCTAGTCAGATATTATTCTGGCAAGTGGACTAATAGTCAAAAGAACTATGCTACTGTAGCCAAAGAAATTCTTGCTATAGTTAAATGTGTCCTGAAATTCCAGGATGATCTTTATAATTCTAAGTTTCTCATTAGAACGGACTGCAATGCAGCCAAATTCATGTTTCAAAAATTTTTTAAACATGATGTATCCAAACAGATGTTTGCTCGATGGATTAGGCATGCGTCCACAATGGACACCTCTCACTCCTACTAGGAGCAGGGGAAGAGGTCGCGGAGATCGTGGCCGAGGTCGAGGCAGAAATGACCCAAGGACTATTCCTAAGGTCAAGCTAGTGGAACAAGCTTCCTCTAGCCAGCAGGGCTCATATGCCCAAAAGCTGTTACAGCAAGAAGAGGACAGAAACCAATATTTGGTTCGCCCTCATGAGGAGACTATTCTCCTGCTTACTCATGAAGATAAAAATTATCTGAATGACCCTTGGATTCTCATGAATCGGTATGTAGAAAATTTCTACCATCCCTTCCAAGAAGGTAAAAACAGGATGTACTATGAATATATCCTCACAGCTACAAGCACAACTGACATTACTTCCTACCCAGAGCATAAACCTAGTGTGGAAAAGAGTTATTCGAAACTCTATCTTAAGAAGATCATATCTCCTTACGAATGGGGAATCAGCCCATTCCGATCTAAGGAATTCATAATTCCTAGAACCGATATTCGGTTGGCTTTCAATTATTATGATTATATTGACGCCTTTACTTATGTTTTTTATTATGAAAACAACAAGCATGGGCATACTTAGTGGATTAAATTAAATCCTGATATCTTCAAGAACAGCCAGAATGGTATGCTTCTACCAGGTTGGATTTTCCCATGGTGGAATATTATTGGACCTGAAATTCAGATCCTACCAACCCCTTATATGGATTATTATAAGGAATGAATTCAGATGACACCATGTGTCTCCCCGGGAAATCCCGATGACTATGTCGAGGGATCGGCATCACTAATGTTTTTTATGCAGACCGGAACCCCATGGATCTGGAAATGGATTCCCGAAGCAGGAAGGAACCAGCAAGGTATACTATGCCTGAAGAGAAAATTTCTCTCCAAATTTTGGTCTAAATTATTAGACAAAGATCCTGAAAATCCTACCCGAACATATGGATGGGAGCTTGAAGGAGAAATTACTTCTTTATTAAAAAGTCTTAAGACTATTTACCAGTTTAAAACTGATTCAAAGGACGATGACTCCATTTTCTCTAAATTAGAGAAATCGATTAAATTAAAGAATCCCCAAGCATCAGAGGAAGAATTGATGACTGCCTATCTTGATAAAATTAAGGCAGACTTTATTAAAAACTTTGCTAAGAAAATTGATGAAAGTCCTTATTCGGAAACATCAACTGCTTCAATGAGAGAAGCTCAGGACGACGGACTATTTCAAGATTCACAGGGAGAAAAAGACTATTCTTATCACCCATCAACAACAGATTTGTTCGATGGCTTAATTGAAGCTGTCAAAGAAAAAGCCAAAGCCCGACATGAAGATAAGTCTTCACGCGGCAAAGAAAAAATGAAAGAATAAAGCAAGAGGGACCCATGTCCTATCGACAAAAGAAAGTGGAGGTCACATTCGGCCACTATTAACTTTATTAAAAGTTTTATCCGACTTTATCAAAAGTCGTTTTTGCTTTTTACTTTTTTCATTCTTTTAAGATAAGAAAGCGACATGTGTCGGGAATCTTATCTTACTTTTTACTTTCCGTAAAATAGATTTGTCGTTTTGTAATAATTTAGATTCGTTTACTATTTATTTTGTAAATTGTAATCTTCGTTCAAGTCCGCCTTCGTCTATAAAAGGGGACTTCTATTCTCATTTGGAGGGATCAGAAAAAACCAGAAAATTGAGCTTTGTAAATTCTCCTATCAATAATAAGATTGGAATTGGCTCAACTCTCGTGTTCTTGGCTCCGTTTCGGTATACCTCCCTTTCCCTTTATTTTTTTGTATTCATTGTTCATATGATAGGCTAATAGCTTATACTGTCTAAGAATGCTCTGAGAATATGATTTAGATAAGTAAAGGTTTTACAAATCTCAAGTTCCAAAGCAGTACATATCACTGTGAGTTATGTTAATACTTGGGTAGGCTTCCTTAAAGATGACCGTACACTCTGCTCATATCAGCCGTCAGCCGGGGATATGCGCTTAGGCATTTCTTGAGCTACAGTACAGGTCTGGTGGAAGCTAACGTACTGGTATTAATATTGTAAATCTTATATGAACAATACTATTTAAAACTTGAAGTTTGTTGATTAAATCCTATACTTATGTCTTATTTCATGATAAGATCCTTTCAGACCTACGCATCAGGTCTTATTGTTCATATTAATTGTTTTTACAATATTCTGTCAATCAAGGATGACCAACCATGATGAAATGATAAACGATGTTTGAGAAGCTGCCGAAGATATCGATAAAATATTTGACGGAGATAATGTAGATTCATTCGACAAAACAAGAGGAAACACTTCGACAAAGGCTTGTTTGTGAATATGCTAGAATTTTAGAATGCGACTGTCAGCGCAATTTTAACACAACTAACATTATGGTTTTCGACACTAAAGTAAAGTTAGTTAAGATGAAATTTACGATAAGTAACGTTGAGTTGATGGACTTTTTCGGATTGACCGGAATACTTACTCATTTTTGTTCGTAGCTGAGATTACCAAAAAGCTTCCGACGAAAATATGTAACTAATCCAGCGAATTCAAAAAAAAAGTCTCATTAACGTTATCGAGGTTACATATAAACTAACTTTTTTTAAATGTCGAAATCATAACGCTATCACATTGAGGTTGTCATGACAAGCTTATATCCTGTTAAATCCTAGCATTTTCTGCACTGGACTACTACAAAAAATTTAACAACAAGCTGAAGAAAATTGATACAAAGATTTTCATCGTTCTTTGTGAGACTTGAAATTTTTCATTACTCCATAATTCTTTCAATTTTGTAATTAACTTGCGGATACATCATACATGTAATGATTATCCAACAACTGAAATACATCATAATTAACGTGTTATAAAGTCATTATTAGAATATGTAACTGAGTTTCTTTCTCATAACCTGTGCGTCTCTCTCTGCAACTCATAATGTCTCAATTGGAAGCTCCAAAAAAGTTTGACACTTTTAATTTCTTTTTACTATTAATATAAGTACTCATAATAAAAACTGAATAAATATAAAATAATAAATTATCTCTTAATTTTTAAAATTTAATAAATAAGAGTGAATATCAATTTAATATAGTGGACGGTGGGAGTTATCCCAGAGTCAATTATGCGAGTCCGACAATCTGGAGATGCAAAGAAAAGTTGTAGTGTTAGTGTTCTTCAAGGAATAACTCTGCTAAACGTATAGCAAACCCCGAAAACAGTAACGCGCATGGCAGATTCAGGATAAGCTCCGGCACTGGTTCGTGGGCAGACCAAGTAGATGTAGAGGAATTGGGAAAGTCTGTATCAGGTAATCTTAAAACCCAATGGTGGTAAAGGGTTGGACTCCGGAGATTGAAATGAACAAGGTAATGGTCGAGAGGGTTCCTATTTGAATTCGGCTAGAGGGATTAGACCTGAAATATTGGGGGCAAACAGCCCTTACAAAGATTGCTAGCCTAATTGGGAAGCCAGTGAAGGCTGACTGTGCTATAACCATGAAAGAAAGTTTGATGTATGCTAGAATTCTAGTGCAAGCATTGCAAAAACATTGGGCACACATAGGAGGTATGTAGGAAAATGAATAAGGAGAAGGAAAGAGGTAAAGAGAAACAAGTAGAGAAGCAGGATCCACCACCACAAGAGAATTCTAGACAAATACCAGATACTGATGGGTTCATACAAGTTAATTAGAAAGAGCTATGCAACAAGTCTCAACACAGAGTCAGGGCAATGCTCTTAATGCTGGGAGCAGGGATGAGCAGAATGAAATTAACACTCAACCAAGTGTTGCAAGGAGTAAGGAGGAAACAGGAGATCAAAATACTAGCATGAACATGAAGAATGGGGATACAGAGAAAGGGAGACATCAACAGGCCACACTACAAATGAGCCTGGTGAAGTAGTGGCTGGTTCAGTCCCAACAAGTGGTAAGGGTGGGGGCAAGCCCCCTACTCATGGATAGTATTGGCTTCTAGAACACCAGTGGTCAGAGAAGCAGAAGAAAATGAATATTTTACTGGCTTATTTGGGCTCTTGGAACAAAAGTTAAGAGAAATAAAACTCAGAGAGCAGCTCTTAACTTGTGCAATGGATGGTCCTTTACAATAAACAGGAGGGAGAATTTGGATAGTTTGGAAACCTATAATCTACAATGTGAATATTGTTAGTATGTCCTCACAAGTGATGCACTCTAAGGTCCATCATAGAGGAACTAGGAAGAAATATCAGGTATCAATAGTGTATGGGTTTAATGATCAAGCTCTGAGGAGAGAAATATGGTAGGAGTTAGGGTCAATCCACCAGAACATCCAAGGTCCATGGGTGGTAATGGGGTATTTCAATTGTGTGTTGCATAGGAATGAAAGGGTGCGTAGTCCTGTATCAGTTGTTGAAACTAGTAGAGGTGGGCAAAAAGCCCGGAGAACCGAATCGAACTTGATCATACCTTGGTTGATCTCATACCTATTATATATGGCTCTTGCTCATTTTTACCTCAATAGTGTATACTCGAGTCAATCAGAATTTCAACTTTATGGGTTGTAAATTGTAGAATAGGAATATCAAGTGTTAGAAATTGGGTTCTATATTTGAGTTTTGTACATATTTAATGGAAGTATTATTAATACAAAACACAAGGAGTGGACTTACCATACTAGATCTGATCATACACGTACATAAGTTTCTAGCTCGTGGCGATCTGAGTTGTAAAAACAGATTAAAAAAGAGAAAAAACAAATTTACCAATTCATAAAATCGTTTTTTAATTGCTCACTAAAGATTACTATACTAATATATTTTTCTAATAATGTCCTCATAAGACGACATATTTAAAACCTAAATAGAATTTTAGGTTCAACAGCACAAAGCTGACTATATACGATATAAAGCCCAAAAAAGATGTTAAGCCCATAATTTGAAGTCCAGTTCATTAATTGGCTTAGTTAGCCCAGTATACGAGTTTTATGGGCTTGCCTTTCATTTGTTAAGAAACCTATAAGTGCAACGCTAATTTCTGTGTATGACCAAAACTTATTGCTACTTAACAAAAGGAAAATTTAAGTAACACTTGAATGAAAAAAAGTAATTTAACACATTGTGAAAGGAATAAGCTCGTTTAGTTTCTAACTTTTTGAGTTTCAATTGAAATACTTTAAGGGTGAGAGCTCATCCTATTAATTTAAATCGAGGTAATAATTTTTATGGTAGGCTAATGATATTTCTTTAATTTAAGTCGAAGATTACAAAGTAAAGAAATCTTACTAGTCAGATTTAGTGATAATGTCATTTTTCTTGCTAGGAAAGAAGAATTTTCACCATCTTTTCCAGTTTGATAGCTAGTAATCACTCCTCAATAAATGTTAATCCAAAGCGGCCAGAGATTAAGTACTTAAACCTAGTAAGAATTAAACTTGAGCCTTCGACCCATTGAACGAAAGCGAACAAAGGACATGCTTCATATTCTATTGATTCATCTCAGAGCAGCAATTTTACATCCGAGATCCTTTCGTACTTTGGCTATCTTACGTGGAGCTGAATTAGGTTTTTTCGGTGTTCTCGTTGAATATAGAGTCGGTTTGCGTTTCATCGCTACAAAAGGCAGAATGCAAGGAACTGGCCAAGCATTGCTTTTCCTTTTGAAATGGGAGATTACCGGTAAGCCAGATGTTTCGCGAACCATATTCAACTTTAAGGCATTTCGTTGGGGCATAGATAGTATACAACCTCAAATCTTTCTATAAATTGCTCTTTATTTTTTGTTGAAGTGCCTAGACTTAGATATGGTTACTCGAAATTTATGTAGGTACATGTACTTACGGTTGAGAAAGTGATCAACACTTTGTATGGATTGAGTATTAACTTAAAAAACTAAGTCCATATTAGATAATGTCATTGCACGCTTGCCAAGCTAGCATATACTATTAGTTCCCTCCAATCTCACTTTAGAAAGATTTTTCATTATTTTGTTATAATGACACAGTTGAGAAGCTAAACTGAATGAAAGAGTATGCTCCACTTCTTTGCAGGATACGCCACATTCTAATTCACCATAGCCATATTTTTATTACTCTATCAAACTCTCAAAATAATATGATCATCATTACTAGTAAGCTAATACTTATAGTTACTGTCGGCCAGACCTTTGTCTGCCCAATGCATAGTGGATTGTCTATGTACTCGGCTTGTATATCCTAAAATGGTTCTCTTTTTATGCAAATATTTGAATATTAGTTATATAGAAATATTTTATCTATTATAACTACAGTACTAATTTAACATCTGTATATTGTTATATAATACATAAAGTGGCAGAACTACATATAAGCACTCCCTCGGTGAATGCCCTTGATATTTTCATATCTTTACTTCTTATGAATTTTAACACCCCTTATAAAAAATTTAACTCCACCACTGAATATAAATATAATGTCTATATGTAATTTTTTGTATCTTATATATTTAAACTATTTAATTCTAAAAACATTAACATAAAAGTTAGCCAAACAAGTTTGCTTGAGTTCTTTCTATTAAACCTTAATTCTTTAATGATTTTCAATTCTAGTTTTTCAATCTTTTAAATACTCAAAAGCTAGTCCTGAAAATTTGCAAAATATGAGCTTTGAAATTTTAGGAAAAAAGGGTTTTCTCAAAAAAATAAATAAAAAAGAAACTTAACCAAACATCAGAAAACTCAAATACTGAATTTGCAAAACTACAAACTAATGCCACCTTAGTTTCTGCCTTTTAAAACCCTGTTTCTTGTAACAATTACATGATGTTCCTTTTTTTTATTTCCTAGTTGTAATGTGAATATGTGATGTTGTTAATTGCAAGTAGCACAACGGTTTGTTTTGGGTAAAACAAAACACAGCTCCCGTGTGTATGTACATAAGATGTAAAAAGATTATTAGGTCAGCAAAAGCACGTGTGTCAACTCATTTGTAACAGAAAGTTGAGACACACACAATATGCAATCAGGTATGATGAGGGCATCTCCCTCAGTCACAAGGTCCACCAAACTTTATGCGTATTACAGGGAACTAGCTCTACATATGTCTCCTCTTTTTGTTGCATATGTAAAGCACGTACAAAAATAGTAAATAACTATTACAGTGATCGAAATGATAAACAACAAAGATTACAACAAGAAGTTGTCAATCTCTTGATCTTGAATTGGAACTCCAAATATGGATCTTATACTCAGAAATACAAGAACATAAACTGCTACACTTGTGGCTTGTAGAACCACTGAGAATCGAACGGTTAGAGTCCTTTGAGATTCAAGTTCACACCTGAAACACTTAGCAACCAGTTAGATAATCACAATACCACCGGCTGAGTCGACAGATGGCTCTCTGTCTTTAAGACAAGATTGTCCCCGTGTATATGCTTTACGGAAGTATGGACAATAGTCTACCAAGATGAAACAACAAACTATCAAATGTGCAAAGCCTACACAAATGATCCCAGCGAAGAACACGAATAATGAAGATTGCTAAGAGAAGGATTGCTTATCAGAAAAACTGATCTATTTGTGGTGTTGTTAACTTGTAAGCATGTTCATATGTTCATCTCTGTTCATCTATAGAATTGAGCCAAATGCCACAATTTATAGGTGTGCAAGATGACCTTTCAAATGCCCCATAATGACATTCAATTTCCATGTAATGGATGTCATTTAACCCCAAAGTAATGCAGCAACATAATGGTCCAAGTAATGGTCATTATTGGGTGGATTCAATACCATTGAAACCACCTCAACAGGCAAACCTTTGGGATTACGTCGAGCATTCACTGCCAATGAAGCGCTGCGGCTCTGCCACATTAGAGCCGAGATGCTAATTCAGGCAGAAACTCACGATGCTCACTGCCAATCAGGCGCCGCAGCGCTGCAAGGGGGGAGCCGCGGTCCAGTCCGGGAGGCGCCGCGTCCCTTCTCGGCTCCACGACCCTTTTTCGACCCGTACCATCTTACACTTCGCACAATCCTTCATTCATTTACCAACGTGGAACACTTGTTATTTAGCCAATAACCGTCCATCATTCTATGTCTCAAATATTTCACTTACGTACCAATATCTCTTTCATTAATGAAATTTACGATATTTGGCACTAAGATTGCACGTGTGTGGAAACTACATTTCTGACGTGCGGGGTCCCAATTGTTCGAGTCATAAATAATGGGATAAACTTAATTCCACATTAGTAAATTTCCAACAATCCCCTCTTGAAAGAGATTTTGGCACACACAGACAGTGTCTACTTTCAACAATCGTTCAGCGAAAAGATATTGCATCAGGAGAGGTAGCTTTCGCTTTGAACCTTCCCTAGTGGAATACCATCGGATTTACTTACTGCGCAGTGAACGTGATGTCTTGAACCGTCAGTGTTTAATGTAAGCCAAGACAACAGTACCAACACAATACCTCCCATTTATTTATTTCTTCTTACTGTTCTATCCGTTGTGGCCGTGGACACACTTGGATTCATAAGTACGTTCACTTGAGACGGCATGTCCTCGCACTTAAATAGATTATCTCCTACAAGGTATCCTGATATACCCCACTTCACAAGTGTTAGGAATCATTAAAAGTTTCTCCAACCTTAACCTCAACCGTTTGAGGATCGTTAAAGGTTTGGAAGCTTAACATTTACCCACCATACAGGTAGCACTTTAATGTCTATCGCGGGAACGACTTTGGATTTACGTTTCTTTACAGAAATCATAATCTGAAGTGCTCTTGCTTCCACTGAAGCGCTCAACTGAACCTTTTGCAGCTTAGTTTTCCCATTGAACCAAAATATTGGGATCTCCAGCCAGTATGGTTGGGTTACCACTGCAAAGGTTCGTATTATTTGGGTTTTAAGCCCATTCCCTTAGACATGCAAAACTCTTGATCTTTGGGTAGTCCCTTAGTAAAAGGGTCCACGATATCCTTTGATTAGTAATCAAGGAAGTGACACCCGTGATGATCAACTGCCATACACGTCTTATGTCTCCGATAGATCCTACAGATATGTCCAGATGTCGTCATTTGTGCCCTTTCTGAAGCCGATCGGCTAGCCACAGTGTATAAATGCTGATGGCACGGGTTTCTCCCAATAAGGGACGTCCTCTAAGGAGTTGTGAAGTTACTCAACTTCTTTCATGTTTTATTTAAAGCGATAAACTCCGATTCCATCATGAATCGGCCGATGCAAGTTTTCTTAGAGGATTTTCAAGACCCACCATACACATTTACTTGTGGCATTGGTGTTATTCATGTTTGATGTCCAGTTTGCATCACTGTGTTGTTACACAACCGCTGGACATCCAGAATACCATAATCCGTAGATGAGCGAATATTTCAGATATCGTCATATCCGACTTAACGCCTTCTATCGATCATTTTTAGAATCACGACTGAACCTTAGTTCAACTGATCTACTTTGTAGGCCGATACCAGGTCGGTTGTAGTGTGGACAATACATTGAACTACATGTGACCTGCACATATCACTCCTTGTATATGGGTGCACCATGATTTCAATCAGTTCTATGATTCATATCCATTGGTGGATTCAACGAGATTGTCAACTATCTCACAACTGAGTTTGGAGTTAGACCAGTCCGTTATATGTCTTATAAATCCCAATTCCTATGATGTCATCTGTGATACACATATCTTTCATATTGAGACTTTTGTTTCAATATGACTTCCACTTTCAGACTGTTGGTTTTCCAACTATTGGCTTTTTAACTTCAGAGTCAGTATTTCTGTTGTCAGATTCATTGTTTCTATTTTAACTGAAACTTCCAGGACCAAAATGTAAACATTTCAGGGAGCAAAATGAAAGTTCAGGAAGAAGCCCAACAGTCCAACAAACCAACTTTGATCCTCCCCTTTCAACTCTCCGGTTTGGAAGGCTGTTTCAACATCCATGTCACTCAAGACTGCAATGGCCTTGGATGTTAAGTTATTCACAGGGGAGCACATGTACAAGTAGTCGAGGCCTTATACTCGTTAGTAGATCCATCTATTTTGTACTCACTTTTGAGTATCCACTTTCACAATCCAAAGGTTCTTTTTCCGGAGGAAGGTCAACCATTACACAAGTATGGTTCTATATGATGGAATCTATTTCTCTTTGTAGCTTCTTTCCAAAGTAGTGCTTCTGGAGATGACAATTCATTGTTAATTGTACATAGTTCATTCTCAACCATACAAGCTAGAAGGCCTGGAACAAGTCTTTGTCCCCTCTTTGTTCCGTCTCGGTTCAACCTCTAGAATCCCTGAGTTCTGTAGATCTTGAACATTTAGTTCCGGATAGTCAGAAACTTTCGAGTCTTGTATCTCTAGAACGTCTGGTTCTAGACAATCAGGCACTCGCGGGTTCTTGTTAACCACGAGCAATTACTTCTTTTTCCTTCTCAAGAAAAGTTATCTGCAAAAAATTCAGCATTCTTTGACATCAAGATGCTATAAGCACTACTGTTATTTGCAGATTCAGTGGATATGCAATTTACAGTATTAGGTCCAACTTGACCTGTTTCAGTATTCCAACCTCTACCAAGCCACCCCACAACACAATATTTATAGGTGGGATCATTTCCATGTTTCACACGGAGGGTTATCCTTATCCTTATGCATAGTTCTGTTGAGAATCGCATAGCGGTAAGGATCGTTTTGCCCCACATATTTTGGGCGTACGACTTTGCGTTTGGCTAACACTGTTAGACTGAGGTGAGTAATGAGCAGTCATTTGATGAACGATGTTTCACATTCTCCCCCTCTATCACTACGAATTCCTCAATTTGTAGGCTTAGTTGATTTTCAACATCTGCTTTGTAGCGCTTATCCGCTTCAACAGCTTCATCATTACTTTTCAACAAACAAAAGATGCAATACGTTGTACCATCATCAATGAAGGTCTCAAAGTACTGGTCTCCCCCCTCTGTTTTGTACAAACTTCAAATCACCCATGTAGGTGTGACTAAGTTCTAGAGGAGTGGTGCTTCTTTCGCTATTCCTTTGACGGAACTTGTCTCCCCCCTCCATTTTGTATAAACTTCAATTCACCCATGTAGGTGTGACTAAGTTCTAGAGGGGCGCTGCTTCTTTCGCTATTCCATTGACGGAATGGGAAGGTGATTTTGCCTCTTCACCTACCTCACATTCATTTTGAGGGTTTGTGTCGACAGAAGGCAACAATATCAACTTCATTAGCTTTTGAATGACTTTCTATTTAACGTGTCTTAATATATGATGGTAAAGATGCACGGATTACAAATATATCATTCATTTAGCTACAGACATAATGTACCATTCTTAGTTATTACAGACCTGTTGGACTAGTCTCAAACCAGCTTGACCAACAGCGTCCTTTAAACCAAGTTTGGAACATGTATCACCTCCTTTTAGAGTGATCTCATTCACTGAAGTCCTATTGAGGACAACCTCTCCAACCCCTTCTACTTTAAAGGTGGCGTTGCTTCACATGAACAACCTTTTGCCCGTGGTTAGGGCGTAACCAGATCATATATGATCTGGATACTCTGGCCCACTCCAGTTGCTTTGGTATATTGAGTGTCCAATTTCTTTTCTGCCTTTCTTTTGACCTTCAGATCATTTAAGACCTGGAAACTCTGGCCCACCTCGCTAGGTGTCCATTACTTTTCTGCCTTTCTTTTGGCCTTCATATCATTTAAGACCTGGAATCTCTTGCCCACCTCACTAGGTGTCCATTACTTTTCTGCCTTTCTTCTGGCCTTCAGATCATTTAAGACCTGGAAATTCTGGCCCACTCCAGTCGCCCGTAGGCTTTGTACGACTGAGTGTCCAAAATCATCCTATCAAATGAATGATCTTCTGTCAGATAGGTGGCAGATTCAACGTCTTAAGATAAGTCATTATCTCTTAGTCTTCTTCCCTTGTGATTGGTGTCCAGGAAAATCCCTGGCGCTTACTTAAGAGTGGTAACAGTTTTCGCACAGTCAGTGGATCTCTCTCCTTCGTATATACGAACATACTTTACACACTTTTAATAATTACACTAAAAAAATGGATATTTTAAATTTTGTTTACAATAGTCCAATCTTTATACGGGAAGGAACAATATTCAATATCTGATTTTAGAATGTAGGGAATATAAGTTTTTAATGAAAACACTTTCATATTCCCAATCATGCTTTACACACTTTTATTCAGATATTAACTAAACACATTATAGATAAGAAAAGATAATTAACTTAGACCTTTTGGACAGATATAGGCCTTTTTCTACATGATAGAACATCATCTTCAGCATTCTCCTCTTGTCCCAGTTGACATCTTCATCCTCCCATGGGCGCTTGTTTCCACCACCCTCGGAAGCGGTGACACCAACTCGTCCTTGATCTTTAGCCGTACTAGCATGACTATCACCAGTATCTTGAAGCTCAACATCATATCCAGAGATCCCACCCTTAACGGAAACAAATTTGTAACTATCATCAAAGAAAGAACCAAAACTAGGACCAGATTTGAAAGCACGGTTGTTGACAGAGACAGTGTTTGAACTGTTAGCAGAACTGTCAACAGAATTATTTTCAAGAAGAAAAACCACAGTCAGATTTGGGACCATATCTCCTGACAAACATCTTTCGAGCACTAATACAATCTTGTCTTAAAATTGTTGGATATGTAAAGCACGTACGAAAATAGTAAATAACTATTACAGTGATCAAAATGATAAACAACAAAGATTACAACAACAAGTTGTCAATCTCTTGATCTTGAATTGGAACTCCAAATCTGAATCTTGTATTCAGAAATACAAGAACATAAACTGCTACACTTGTGCCTTGTAGAACCGCTGTGAATCGAACAGTTAGAGTCCTTTGAGATTCAAGTTTACACTTGAAACACTTAGCAACCAATTAGATAATCACAACACCACCGGCTGAGTCGAGAGATAGCTCTCTGTCTTTAAGATAAGATTGCCCCCGTGTATAGGCTTTACGGAAGTATGGACAATAGTCTACCAAGATGAAACAACAAACTATCAAATGTGCAAAGCCTACACAAATGATCCTAGCGAAGAACACGAATAATGAAGATTGCTAAGAGAAGGATTGCTTATCAGAAAAACTGATCTCTTTGTGGTGTAGTTAACTTGTAAGTATGTTCATATGTTCATCTATAGAATTGAGCCAAAGGCCTCAATTTATAGGTGTGCAAGATGGCCTTTCAAATGCCCCATAATGGCATTCAATTGTCGTGTAATGGATGGAATTTAACCCCCAAGTAATGCAGCAACATAATGGTCCAAGTAATGGCCATTATTGGGTGGATTCAATGTCATTGAAGCTACCTCAACAACCAAACCTTTGGGATTCCATCGAGCAGTCACTGCAAATGAAGCGCCGCGACGCTAATTCAGCTAGAAACTTACGATGCTCACTGCCAATCAGGCGTCGCGGTGCTCCGACGCCGCGGCTCAGTACGGGAGGCGCCGCAACCATTCTCGGCTCCGTGGCCCTTTTCCGACCCGTACCATCTTACACTTCGCACAATCCATCCTTCGTTTACCAACGTGGAACACTTGTTATTTAGCCAATAACCGTCCATCATTCTATGTCTCAAACATTTCACTTACTTACCAATATCTCTTTCATTAACGAAATTTACGATACTTGGCACTAAGATTACACGTGTGTGAAAATGACATTTTCGACATTCGGGGCCCCAATTGTTCGAGTCATAAATAATGGGATAAACTTAATTCCACATTAGTAAATTTCCAATATTTTCCACCCTTTTTCACTTTTTATTTATTTATTTTTAGAGGGGGTTGGGTAGGTTTTTTTTTTGGGTCAGTTTAACCATCTAGCATTCGGGTGGCGGAGTCACATAAATTCAAGAATGGTCTGTCAAACACTTTTTTGTCAAAAAATTATACCGTCTTTGCTTTATTTTATGTGTTACTTTTGAATTTGAAAACAGTTACTTTATACTATGCATTTTACCGTTGTTAAATTTGAGAGGCGGCGAAAATTTAGAGAGAAGAAAAATATTGAAAGAATTCTTTCTTGGTTCATTCATCATAATAGTTTCTTTATATAGAGGTAAAAATTTTATTTTCCCTAGTCTAACAAGGAAACCTTATTATAAACTACTATAATTACAATTTATCAAATATACTTAAACTAGGATTTTACCATAAAACTAATTAGAGTTAAACTAGAAAACAGACTCAATACCACCCCCCCCCCACCCCCAGTTGGAGCATGGGGGTCTCGAATGCCAACTTGCCAAGCAGATATTTATGTTGTGATTTGTCCAAAGCCTTTGTAAATACGTGGGCTAATTATTTGTTGGTTGACACATAACTCGGAAGAATTATACCAGATTGACATCTCGAACATAATGACAGTCAACTTCAATTTGTTTAGCCTGTTTGTAAAATATCGAATTTCGTGCAATATACAATGCTACTTGACTATCACATTACATTTTAATCGGAGATTTATGTTCGATGCTCAAGATATGTAGGATTCTCTTCAACCATTTCAATTCACAAATCGTCATTGCCCTTGAACGGTATTCTGCCTCCGCTGACGAGAGAGACAATGTGATGCTTCTTGATTTTTCTTGATACTGGTGAATTCTCGAGGGAGATAAACCATCCGGTGAGTGATCTTTGGGTCAATGGACATCTAGCCCAGTCCGGATCACACCACCCATACATTAAGACGTTAAGTTGTATACTTTTCTGGTGCATCGTGAAGAGAGAATAACTGGAGTATGACTGTTTGAATCCATATTTCATCAAGGCACTTCATAATTTGGCAAACCAGTACTGTTGGGCTTGTTTCAACCCATACAAAAAAATTGGAGTCGACATACTTATCCCGGACTAGACACACGGAATCCCGGTGGTAATTTTATATAAACTTCTTCCGCCAGTTCGTTGTGCAAGAAGGCGTTATGAACATTCATTTGATGCAATTCCCAATTTCAAGCAGCCGCTACCGCTAAGAAGGTTCATACAGTCACTACCTTCGCAACAAGAGCAAATGTTTTATTGTAGTCAACACCTTCCTCCTTTTTATTACCGAAGATGACCAACCGAGCTTTACATCGTTAAATTATGTCGTCCGAGTTGTATTTGATCTTGTACACCCATCTACATCCGAGTACTTTCTTATTCGGCGACAATGTTTCCAATGTCTATGTGACATTGTCCTCTAATGCTTGGATTTCTTGTTGCACGTCTTTTCTCCAACAATCCTTTTTTATGGCCTCCGAGAAGGATTTTGGTTCAATTCATGTGGTAATTTCTGCAAGAAAGCTTTGGTGTTGCGAGGAAAAATTATCACAGGATATATGGTAAGCTAAATGATAAGGTGCACCCGAGGGTTGCGGAGGATCGGACAAACTCGTTGATGGAATTTCTTTTCGAAATGTTTCAGTAACGTAGTCATGTAATCAAATCAAGTCATGCTTCTGACGTTTACCTCGACTCAATTGTTCCTTTAGTGGCTTTTCATTAGCCCGGGCACCTTCCATCTGTACTTCTTCCACGTCTTTATTATTCGGACTAGCATCTGTCCAGTCTAATTCTTGCTGATCCGTAGGTTCGGTATTTGGTGTTCAAATTTCTTCTATTCGAGCTTTGTTCGCACCTACATTATATGTTTGTTCTTCTTCGTAAATGTGTTTCATTTCATCCTTTGTTTCGTTTGGGATCGCTTCTATGTTGTCGATCAAGTTGCTTGTTCCTACGGCAAAAGAAAACTTAGTCTCATAGAAGTCCACATCTCTTGAAACTAAATACTCATCATTTTCTAAGTCATACAGTCTCCAACCTTTCTATTCGTAGAGGTATCCCAAGAAGACACACCTACGACTCCGACTTTCAAAATTGTCTCTTGTTCTTCCCTTTGTGTGTGCATAGCATAGTGACCCTAGCACCCTTAAGTGATCATAATGAGACACCTCTCTATATAAAATTTCGTAGGGGGTTTCTCCATTCAAAACCGAAGATGGTGTTCTATTGATCAACTATCCCGCAGTCAAAATGTATTCTCCTCATAATTTAATCGTAAGATGGCTTTGAAATTTCAATGCTCGCACAACATTAAGAATGTGACGTTGTTTTCTTTCGACTCTTCCATTCTGCTGAGGTGTCCATGTGCAAGATGTTTGAAACATAATTCCATATTCGAAGAAGTAAGTCTTCATATACGTGTACTCAGTTCTGTTATCACTTCTAATTATCTTCACCATTTTTCCTAACTGCCTTTCCACAAGAGCAAATAAATTCTTCAAGGTTTGGGACACTTCTTTCTTATCAACTAAGAGAAAGATCCACACAGCTCGTGAACGATCATCTACAATAGTAAAAAAATATGAAGCACCACAAGAGGAAGGGGTCCTATATGGTCCCTATAAATCGCAATTGATCATCTCAAAAGTATCCGAAGCAATATTCTCACCTAAAGAAAAAACATTTCTCATTTGCTTTGCTCGTTGACATACATCACATTTTCTATCCAATCTATCACCATTCTCTTTTAAGCCTAATGTTGTAATAGACTTTGCTACTTTTGTTGAAGGATGACCCAACTGTTTGTGCCAAGATAGAACCAATCAATTGTTTGTGCCTTCATAGCCTGTATCAGCGACACATTCCGAAAATAGTAAAGTCTACCTCGACGCTCACATTTTTCAATCAGCTTTCTCGTGGTAGAGTCCAATATAGCACACATAATTCTATTAAATATCACATCACAATTTAAATAAGCAACTAGTTGTAACACAAAAATTAAATTGTATGTCAAATCCGGAACATAAAGAACATTATTCAATCAAATCATGTCATTCAGCCTGGTTGTTCCTTCTTTTGTAGCCACCGAGTTACTTCATTCGGAAGCCCAATCAGACACTCAGGAGTGTCCCGCTGATTGCTCAATTTCTCTGGATTACCTGTAATATGATTGGTAGCTCCGGAGTCAATAATCCAGGATGAGTTTTCGGTCCTACCATCCATCTTGCCATTCAGATTTATTCCTTGTGAATTCAACACGTGAATCACCATTTTCCAGATCTCCTCACTCTGATTGTAAGGTCTTATCTCGCCTGTGTTCATTTGTTCTATCTCCATCTATGTATCCTTGACAACAACAGTGTTATCCCGATAGTTACCTCTTCAATGACCAAATCACGGGCTTCCCTTATGTTGTTGTTGTTGTTATTGTTGTTGTTGTACTTGTCTTCTTCCTTCGGATTTTTTGTCTCCTTTTTTATTTTCTGGCCACCATTTTGGATACCCAATGAGTTGAAAACGTCCTTCCACAACGTGTCCGGATCTCTTGAAATATGTGCAGAATGCACTATCGTTCTTCCCTTCACCTTGGTCACGGTAAGTATTTCTCCCTTGTACGACATAGGCCACGGTTTCACTCCGTTCTTCCATTTTTTGTGTGAGTCCTCTCACACGCTCTTCTTGCACTAGCTTCGAATAGACTTTGTTTAATGATGACAATTGTTCCTGGGTCAGTATGTTCGATCTCACCATTCCATACATTGCCTCATCTAATCCCATGAGGAAAAAATGCACTTTTTATTCTTCTCTTTTGGTCTCCAAGATCATCCCCAGATTGCACGTGTACTTTCCGCACTTACAAGTCGAAATCTGTTCGTAGTTTGTCAATTCTTCACACAACTTAGTTAGTTTTTTATAGTAATCCACTATGGTCATTCCCTTCTGCTTGCAATCCGTAAGTTCTGTCTTCAGTTGTGGCATTCGAGGTCGTTGATAATCGTGAACCGCTCCTAGATGCTCGTCCATAATTCTTTCGCTTCCTCTTTATGTGAAATCGTTGAGTGAAGCTTTGGTTCGATGGTGTTGCGAATCCATGACACCAACAAAGAGTTTATAGTCCACCAATCTTCTAAGTATGGCGACTCTTCATCCAGCTTTTTGATTGTATTATCAATGAAGCCGAATTTCTTCCTTGCTCTTAGGGTCATCCTCATGGATCTAGCTCATTCTTCGTAATTCTCTCCCTTCAATTGGACGTGTCACCACAATTCCGAAATTATCGTTTGACGTAATGTCATAAAGGGAAATTGTCTTTCTTTAAATTTTGTTTTCTTCACTGGCGATTCCTTTATTTTTTTTCACCGGTTTCTCCATCACCCACCATTATTTAGGGTTTTCATGTTCTTTTAACGAGACTCTGATACCATGTTAAATTTGAGAGGCGACGGAAATTTAGAGAGAAGAAAAATATTGAGAGAATTTTTTCTTGATTTCATTCATCATAATGACCTCTTTATATCGAGACAAAAGTTCTTCTTTTCCTAGTCTAACAAGGAAAATATATTATAATAAACTACTATAATTATAATTTATCAAATATACTTAGAGTAGAATTTTACTTAAAATTAATTAGATTTAAACTAGGAAACAATCTTTAATTAGAAACTTTTATAGCCCCACAAAATTTTGATATATTTAAGGCCACAAGTTTCAAAAAATTTATACCCACACAAATTATATGATATACTTTAGACTACAAATTTCAAAATTCATGCCAATTAAACTATGCAATATATAATTTATCTTAAATAACTTCTGGAGAAATTCTTAACTTCGACGCTAACATATTTATTGGAGAACTACTCTTTTCCGACTAATCCGAATTTGAGTACGTGGTATTTTGGTCTATGATGAGGAGGGGTGATGGGGGGAAAGGAATTGTCTTGTATTGAACTTTTGGAACAGGTCCAAATAAGCACTCTCGTATTGGTGACATAAAGATTCTGCTGAGGCCAATTGGATGTTAAACAGTTACCATAATTGAATGCATAAAATAGCAAGTAATAAAAGTTTTTTGGTGTTCAGGACTCCTGAATTTCTGCATGTTTTTTTGCAGGCTCATGAGAAAAGGATGTCTTCTAGTATTTTCCTAGTTCTCTTGCTCCCCTCCCCCCAACACCCAACCCGGGGGCGTATGTAGCATTAGAGGTGAGGTTTAATTGATCTCTAATTTTCAACGCGAAACATAAATGTACGTATACAAATTTATTAAAATTATAATAAATAATAAATATGAATTCATAACTTTTAAAATACAATGAATTTATCTGAAACCTTAAAAGGTTAAACCCCTTTTAAGTTTAGATCTACATCCACCTCTGCCCCTACACTACCATGAAGTTTGTTTGCTTTTCCTACTGCCTATGCCCAAAAACTATGAACTTTACTGTGATCACACAGTTTAACACTATTGCATCGCATAATGGAATAAAAAATTATACTAAAACAAATAATAGCAAGAAGTGACCAGCACCTTGTTATTAACACTACTAGGACTTTTTTATCCTTTTGATATTTCAGTGTCACAATTGACATGTAATAACTGAATGAAACAAATATACTACTACTGGTTACATGCTAATACTGTTACCATTTCATTGGAGACTCAAATGGGGATACACCTTTTTCTTGGTGATTTTCATGAAATATTTGCATTATTCAAGTGGCTCCTACTCCAAGAAAGTCTATAAATGTTGGTGCAATTGTGCTATTATCACTGTTGTAGCTGCTGTTGCTTCTGTCCTCTTTTACTGCTGGTGATGATGATGAACTTTGTGTTCTTGCCGTTGTTGTGACATAAGGAAACTGCAAGTATTGTGACTGTTGTTGTTGCATACTATTCATCATCATCAATGAATTAGATGGAGTAGGATAGTGGTGGTGATGAGTAATTATATTGGATGGTTCCCTTTGCCTGTCCCAAGATTTGCCTTGCTGGTTGTTGAGAATATTCATCACTTTATTCCCACAATGACCTTCAACAAAACAAGAAACCAACAGTCAAATACTAACCATAAAAAACCAAAAAAAAGAGCTCTTTTGTTTGTAGGGACATACATAAGAGAGCATTTGCAAACAATGAAATATTACTACTAGTAAACTCATGTCTATCTTACAATTTTGTCCATTATTTCAACTTTGAAGTCAAAAAACTGAGATTTTACTAGTTTGTGTCAATTAAGGGTCTCCGTAAATGGTTTGCAAATAGTATTGATTTATTATTAACAAAATGAACTTTTTCGACACTGAAATTCATGTTCAAACACAATTTTCACATTCAAGATACTACTCTTTTTGTAACTTAAATTACTCGTTTTTTCAACTTCAACCAAATATTCTCCGAAAAGTGGGAAAGAAAAGGAGAATAAAGAGTGATTTAAGTTATGAAACAAATGTTAAAAGTGAAAAGACATATACCTTGAGGTAATGAGTCAAATGGAGAAGCACAAAATGTTGAATAAGGAGAAAGGTGAGGGACATTGGTGCTGCAAGGAGTTGCTGCTTCTGCAGCCATGTGGGATGAACCACTTGGTCCATAAACAACCCAACCATTTTGACCATCATTATTAATTTTCACACTAGTAGTAGCAGCAAAGTGGTTAACAGTATTTTGGCCACTGATAATTGGTGTTTGTGGTTCACCTTTACTAGTGCTGACAAATAAGGTTGAATCTGCTGGTTCTTCAATTACTGTTCTTCTATAAACAAATTGTCCCGTTTTTCTCCTCCTATAAGCACTTGATTGTTCTCTATATTTCCTAGCCATTATTACATGCCAATGGTTCTTCACTGCATTATCTGTTCTTCCTGGAAATAACCTTGCTATCATTGCCCATCTGTTACCATACAATCTATGAGCTGCCATTAATCTTTCCTCTTCCTCTTCACTAAATGCCCTTCTGTTTATTCTTGGATCCAACTGGTTAAACCATCTCAATCTACAGCTTTTTCCTTCACAAAAAAATATCATAAACATCAAAAGGAAAAAGGGTAAGTCAAACAAAAAAAAAGGGGCAGTAAGTTGCATTAAGCTCCCGCTATACACGTTCGGGGAAGGACTGGACCACAAGGGTCTATTGGACAGTCATTTTTGCAAGATATTGTTTTAAGTGAAGAAACAAGAATCTTGAAAAAAGATTAGATTGTTACCTGACCTTCCTTCTAATTTTTCTGCTATAAGGTTCCAATTTTGAGGACCATAAATAGCAACAAGTTCCTTTAACTTTGCATCTTCAGCTGGTCTCCAATGACCTCTAGCACAAAGCTTTGATTGCCCACTTTCTGTATCCTTGCCATTATTATTACCACCACCACTACTACTATTATTAGTACTGTTAAAAGTACCATGCATTGTAGTACTAATTGGTTTCTCTTCATTAAAACAAGAAGCATTAAGATCAATAGTTTCATTATTTTCTTCACTATTTTGGGCTTCATCAAAGGCTCCTTTATTCAAGAAATGACAATCCCAAGAAGTACCCCTACCTTTACTTTCATCATCATTTTTGGGAGCATTAATGGAAAGTGAATTCATATCAGCAAAAAACATTCCCATTGAAGTAGTAGTAGCACCCATAGAAGAACAAGAAGATGATGTTGATGACAATGGGATTTTGGGGCTTAAATATTTGATCTTAACAACATTCTTGAAGAATAAAATGAGATAAAAGAAGAAGCTTTAGTAGTAATTTTTGTACATAAAGAAAACAAGAAACAGAAAAAAATGTTTTTTTTTCCTAACAGAAAACCTCAAAATCTCACGACCCTTTTTTCCTTTGCTTCTTCTCTGACTGTTTTGAGGGATTTTGTTATTGTGTTTATGTTTGTGTTTGTGAGTGTTTTTGTATGTGTGTTTTGACAAGAGAAACACATGACAAACCTGATGCTAACTGACCCCAAAAGTAACCCCATCCCACTTATTTATATAAACTCACAAAGGCTTTGCCTGAATGACAATATGATTTTTTTTTATGTCGACAACATTATTGCTGTCTGAATTCTGAAATAAGCAAAATTAAAACGTTTGATATGTGTATATTTTAGTCACGAGAAGGACTTTTAAGATTATGGAATGTTAGCTTAGGTTATATGGAAAAGGGGCTTTTAAGAATGAGTTGTCTGTCTACTTTATTATAAATATAATTAAATAAATAAATTACATTCTTAATATCAGCTTAAACTTTTACAGAAACAATTAGAGGGTATAGTTAAACAATTCAACATGATATTAAAGCACGATTTCCGGGCTTATAACCAACCTATGAACAATGGTCTGTCTCGTCTAGGTCCTAAGTTATTGTAGATAAAACATAATTAAATATATAAATATATTTTATATTTAACATTTTATACTTTTAGAAAAGACAATAATAACGCAACATATATCCGATGAATTACTCGAGATGCGAACAAACTGGTATGTACATTACTATATAGATGTGTTTGACTTGACATGAAGTTTAAATAAGAAAGAAAGATTTTTGAAACATGTGACAGAAGCAAAGCGGAGCCAATATTCAACTTTATGAGATTTGAATTTAGAACAGAAACTTCTAATGTGAATAACTGAGTTTTAAACTTAATATAAATTTCTTAACATAAATACACGTTTGAGCAAAAGCGGTTGGATTTGATTGAACCCGTATCCTTACTTCTAGCTCCGGTCTTAACTTGTGGTCTAAAAAAAGTATAAATAATTTTGTGGTTATAAATCATTTCCATTAAATATAAAACAAACATTTTAAAGTCATTGTTACTAAGTATAGAAAAATTACTCCCTCTGTTTCAAAATATCTATCTGATTTTGATTTGGCACAGAGTTTAAAAAATAAAAAGGACTTTTGAATCTTCTGGTTGTTAATTGAAGATATGTAGAATGTACCAAAATATTTTTCAAACTTGTCATTTTAAGTATGTCATGTGAAAAGTTAAAATTAAAGAATTGCAAAAAAAAAAGATATTTTTTCTCATATTGAAAAATATGATAAATATTTTGACACATACAAATAATACTTTTTAGCTCACGTTTCACAAGAGGAAAAAGATAGAAAAAAGCAAAAACATGTCACTTGCACGTATGAGGTTGAGTCAAAATTTCCTATATTGTGTTTTGTTTTTGTAATTTGGATTTTAACCCTTAGTTTTAATATGAACCTTGTCACAGTCATACAGTGAGGGGGGGAGGGGGGATAGAAGGTCTTTTAGGCTGTCTCACTCGATGCTGACATGAAAGACTCATATGGGGTTGATAACTGCTAACCTGGTTTGTTACAGGTCTAAGACACATCAATTGTGAAAATGTAGCTTTGTCACACCCACCCATCCCCTTGGACCCCCTCCCACCCCCCCCCCCTTCTTCTCTCCAGCTAAACACCAACTCAAACTAGTCAAACTTCCAGCTCAAACTATGTATCCAACCAATGTCCTCCGGTTGTGTTTAACTTTTACACAATAACATATTTAGTATAATCTCATAAAAAAAACATGAGAAAATAGAATGCACTCAGACTTTATCTCTATTTTTATATAATAGAACGGCTTGTGGCGTAAAGTGATTGTTTTCGATAATTCCACAAGTACAGTTTGAAGAGTATTTATTCTACATGATATATAAAAAGGTAAGATTAATATTTCTCATGACTTTGGTCTAATGGTAAGAGTGAAACATATGATGTGAGTAATGTCATGGGTTCAAACTTTATTGTAAACAAAATCATAGAGTAATATTTAAGTGAAGAAGAGTACAAGGCGGACACATTGTTCATTGAGTTTTGAACCGTCCATCACTTACCCTTTTAAATTTCACATTGTTCATTGAGTTTTGAACCGTCCATCACTTACCCTTTTAAATTTCTCCATTACTGAATACAATGTGAAACAAACTCGAATTCTAAACACAAATATATATATATATATATAATCACTTATAGTTAATTTACAACTATAACACTTAAACTACCGAATTACAATGGAAAATACTGAAATGAAATAACTAAGGATAGAGATAAGAATGGGGATGAGAAGTTAGACTCTAAGAAAGGGGATGAGAAGTTAGACTCTAAGAAAGGGGATGAGAGGACTAGACAGTTTTCTCAACAATACGCATAAACTGTTCTTTCTAACCCATAATCATATTTAACTACTCGTTAATTAGCCCTGAATTCCAAATAAAACTCTTCAGCATTTTACTCGGCCCAACAATTCCATAGGCCCATAGCGACTCAGCCGTGCGCGACGCATGCAACGAGTTTGAATCCATAAAACTTTGATCTTTAAGTGGAGAAGGACAAAAGTGTAGAGCTGCGGATCCGTTACACATTAAGTGTCAAACCGTGCGCGAACCTTTAAAATTTCTTGACTATCAAAAAAATAAAAAAGTAATATTATTACCTCAAAAATAAGGCGAGTTACCTGCTAATTATAAGTTAAAAATACAGTACTTATGTCCTCCGGGGCATAATCCAGTGGCAAAGTTTGGGCGCTATAAGGCGCTCTGGCATGGGACAGCGTGGGTTCGATTCCCCGCAAGCACGAAGAAACTCTGCATGTTGGGGAATTTGACCTTGTCTCATTGATCAGTTGTACGCTCCCAGAAAAACTGGCCACCGGAGCACATCCCGCGATTTACCTGGTAATAGTGTTGAAGGACCGGTGCTATTACCTCCAGGACGTCTGGGTAATACCAGTGAAATAGTCAGGCGTAAGCCTGAAAACCTGGATTATCAAAAAAAAAAAAATACAGTACTTATTTTTTTTTAGAGTTCTTCACACCGTCAAATCTTATAATTAAGTCAAATCCTCTTTGTAGTTAATTTGCTGTTTTAGTACAGTTGAGTGTTTTCCTTATTGACACATTTGGTAAAATTGGAAAGAGAATCTTTGCTTTGCTTTCACCAGCTACTCTGCCTGAAAGCACTAAAATAGCAGCAAATTCAAGTAGTAGGGCTGTTTAATTTTGGACATCCTTTTATTACTCTACTGTGGTCTAAATTACTCCCTCCTCTCAAATTATTTGTCATAATTACTAAAAATAAATAATTATCTCAAATTATTTATCATTTTAAAAGTTCAACACATAATTAATTATTTTTCTCTATTTAATCTTTTATCATTAATGAAGATGACACATAAATAGAATAAATATTTAATTGAAAGAAATTATAGCTTAGACATAAATAAGAGTAAAGTAGGTCAAATACACTTTCTAATTAATATTTTTTAAAGGGCGTATAAATTTTAAAAAAATGACAAATAATTTGAGACGAATGCCGTACAACTCTAATTACTAACTCTCTTGTTTAATAGTAATAAATGATATTTTTTATTTGAACACAGTTCTTAAGAAAATTATTCACTTTTAGAAAATAAAAAGTGTTTTACTAACTTACCTTTAATCAAATGTCTTGGGAAACAAAAAGCACTACAGCTCTTTAATGGTTTCTTAATTATGTAAAATTTCATTTATTTAAATAAGTGTCAAATTGGAACTAAATAATCAATGCTTTCTTGATTTTGTGAAACATCAAAATTTAAAGACAAGTTCTACAAAGTGGTGGTTAGACCAACTATATTGTATCGGGCGGAGTGTTGCAACCAAGAACTCTCATGTTCAGAAAATGAAAATAGAGAAAATAAGGATGTTATGATGGATGTGTGGGTATACTATGAGAGATAGAATTAGAAATGACGATATGCGTTACAAAGTGGGGGTGGCCTCGGTGGACGACAAGATATGGGAAGCGAGACTGAGGTGGTTCGGGCATGTGAAGAGAAGATGCATAGATGCCCAGTGAGGAGGTGTGAGAGGTTGGATATTGACGACTTCAGAAGAGGTAGAGGTAGGCCGAAGAAATATTAAGGAGAGGTGATTAGACAGGACATGACGCAGTCCCAACTTACTGAAGACATGACCTTAGATATGAGGTTATGGAGGACACAGATTAGAGTAGAAGGTTAGTAGATAGTTGAGCATTGTCCCACTTATTCTTCCATACTTAGTCGTAGTATTATTATAGTAGTTTCTTGCTCTTTGATTTCTGCTACTATTTGTTGTGTCTTGTTCTTTGATTATGGTATTACTTTGTGGTTGTTAGCTCCTTTTTGTGGTAGTTACTTCTTTATCATGCTTTTAAAGTATGTTGTCATGGTTTATTAGTTTTCGTTATTTTTTTTCATACTGCTTTGAATTGCTTGTCCTTATGCCGAGGGTCTTCCAGACCTCTCAATGTAGAGGTAAGGCTTGCGTATACTCTACCTTCCCCATGGTCCACTTTGTCGGATTTCACTGGATATGTTGTTGTTGCTTGATTTTGTGAAACACCATTTATTTTTGAAATAAAATGAAAAGGTAAAAACATCACTTATTATGAAATTGAGGTAGTAATATTAGAACCCAATTTGAAACTACTCCCTCAGTTCACATTTACTTGTCCACTATGAACTTTGCACACCCCTTAAAAAATAATAAATAAAGTACATAATTTATCATTATACTCATATTAATTGTTGTGTAGTTTCAGAGGACTTGATAAGTGACTTGAAATGAGCAATTGATATTATGAGTAAAACACAAATAAATAAATTATCTTTTCTTTGATGTGCTAAAAGTGACAAGTAAAAAATTATTTATAAAATACTGAACAATTAAAACTGAACGGAGGGAGTAGTAGAAGAAAATCTTGAAATAATTATGTTGCCAATTGATAATGTGGGAGATTAACAAAAGTTCTTATAATCATTTTCATTCTTGTAGCTGTTGCTTTATTAGGAGCATTTTATTAGTATCTTCTTTATTAGGGGAATTGGACACCGTGGAGTTGTTGGGATCCGGAAGATTAATTAAATTCTAAGACCTTTAACTGTCCTCTCAATTAATTAGTCCATGGAAACATACAAATGGAAGCATTATATTTTATTTAATCAGATTATAACAAACTAATATACTTGTACATGTTTACTGTTTTTTTAAAGTAAAATAATTTAAATGCAATATATTAACTCCATATATATAAAAATGTATACTCCTTTTTAGCCCAATGTTTGATGCATAAAGTAATGTATTTCTATATAGGCCTGATGAGATCTCAGTTAAATTTTGAAAGAGCGCAGGCAGGGCAGGTTTGGAGTGGCTGACTGAGTTGTTTAACGTCATTTTTAAGACGGAGAGAATGTCCGAAGAATGGAGGTGGAGTACAATGATTCCTTTGTATAAGAACAAAGGTGATATCCAGAGATGCAACAACTATAAGGGTATTAAGCTGTTAAGTCACACTATGAAAGTTTAGGAAAGGGTCGTGGAGACGAGGGTGAGAAAAGACGTATCTATTTCCAAGAACCAATTTGGATTCATGCCGGGGCGTTCGACTACAGAAGTCATTCATCTTATTAAGAGGTTGGTAGAGCAGTATAGGGAGAGGAAGAGAGACTTCCATATAATTTTCATCGACCTCGAGAAGGCATGCGATAAAGTCACTAGGGAGGTTCTATGGAGATGTTTGGAGGTTAGAGGTGTACCTGTGGCGTACACTAGGGCGATCAAGGATATGTATGATGAAGCCAAGTCTAGGGTACGGATAATAGGAGGGGAGTCAGAGCTCTTCCCAGTGACGATGGGGTTGCACCAAGGATCAACTCTTAGTTCATTCTTATTTGCCTTGGTGATGGATGACATGACGCGACAGATCCAAGGGGGGTGCCATGGTGTATGTTATTCGCAAACGATATAGTCCTGATTGATGAGACTCGCAACAGAGTGAATGCTAAACTAGAGGTTTGGAGACAGACTCTGGAATTTAAAGGGTTCAGGTTGAGTAGGACCAAGACAGAATAATTAGAGTGTAAGTTTAGTAACGGGAGCGACCTTGAGACAGGCATGGAGGTGAGGCTTGGTACTCAGGTCATTCCGAAGAAAGAAAGCTTCAAGTACCTCAGATCTATTATTCAAGGAAATAGAGAGATTGATGACGATGTCACATATCGTATTGGGGCAGGGTGGATGAAATAAAGGCTCGCATCCGGAGTCTTGTGCGATAAAAAAGTGCCACCAAAACTTAAAGGTAAGTTATGTAGGGTGGTGATTAGAACGACTATGTTGTATGGGGCGGAGTGTTGGCCAGTCAAGACTTCGCACATCCAAAAGATAAAAGTTGTGGAGATGAGGATGTTGAGATGGATGTGTGAGCATACAAGGAGGGATAGGATTAGAAATGATGATATCCGGGACAGAGTGGGAGTGGCATCGGTGGAGGATAAAATGCGGGAAGCGAGATTGAGATGGTTCGGGTATGTGCAGTGGAGAGACACAAATGCCCCAGTGCGGAGGTGTGAGAGGTTGGCTATGGACGGGTTCATGAGGGGTAGAGGTAGGCCGAAAAAGTATTGGGGAGAGGTCATTAGACGGGATATGGCACAAGTGCAACTTACCGAGGACATGACCTTAGATAGGGGGATTGTGTAGGACACGAATTAGGGTAGAAGGGTAGTAGGTAGTCGAGCGTAGCCCTACTTACGCTTACAAACTGGTAGTTGTAGTTTATTATTGTAGGACCACTTAGACTATCATATTAGTAGGCGCAGTAGTACTTTATAGTAGCGTTTGATTTCTACTGCTATGTGTTCTTTAATGTACTTTATTTATCTTATCTATCTGCATTAGTTACTGGTTCTTTTTCAGGATGCGCTAGCATGACTTATTTTCTTCCTTTGCTTGTGCTTATGCTTTGTCTTGAGCCGAGGATCTCTCGGAAACAGTCGCTCTATCTATCAAGGTAGAGGTAAGGTCTGCGTACACTCTACCCTCCCGAGACCCCACATTATGAGATTTCACTAGGTATGTTATTGTTGTTGTAGGCCAATTTCAATGCTTTTTGTTAATTTGCAACTCCTCCCCATTTTGCACTGTGAGATAAATAATTTTAAATATATATATATGTACTATGTTTTGAATCCTCTTAGTTTCTTCATTTATTAAATTTGTTTTTGTATATTCTGACTTTCCTTTAGTAAAAATCTTAGTTGTGTCACTATTGTTTGGGTAACTCTTATTCTATAACAAAGCACGACCAACAGCATGTAATGAATTTTGTTAACTATTTATATTAGATTACTTATTAACTAAAAAAGTATTTCTAAAATTTTGCTTAACTGTGTAAAGTACTCTATGATAGGGTAATGTTTGATTTACCATCAAGAAATTTGTGAGGCAACTTTAACAGAACATTTTTTTGGTGATACAGCAATGTCACAAGTAGGAGTAGATGATAATTCATAAAGATTTAAATGGTGGTACTTTTTTCTCCTGTGCTATCTGTTGGAAATTAGCCTTTGGCGGGAGTTGCGACCGACCAGCTTTAACGGCTTAAACACTAGTGTTACGTATGTTGGAGAATCCGGTTCTTCACACATGCATGATGTACTAAGTACGTAGATAACCGTAGGGCCAAGAATCGTCAAATTTCATTGAGAAATGAAAGAGATATTGGTTCACGAAGTGAGGTGTTTGAAGCATGGAAAGTGTGGTGTTGTGTTCAATTCTCCCTCATCGGTAGAGGAAGAAAGAATTGTTGTGTATATAAGACTCGAAATTGGTTTGGGGTTTGGGACCCCAAGGGGTATCCCATGTGTTTAAAGGAGGGAGGACCTAGATGTGCTTCGGTTCAAGGAAAGACCACACGCGCGCCGCCGCCGCCCGCCCGTCCGGTCCGGTTCCGGGCTCACGGGCTGTGGGCCTTCTGATATTATCTTTTTGGGCCAGAAAACTTTGTCAGAAGTACAGTTTGATCCCAGAAGTTTCAGATGTGCAGTTTGATCCCTGAAGTTCAAGATGTACAGTTTGATCCCTGAAGTTTTCAGAAAGTCAGAATTTCGACGGTCCAGAACAGAAACGTTCCAGCACTCAATTCAGCCATTTATTTTGGCTGAATTACACCTCCAATAATGGCCAATCCGTTGGCAATTTTCTCCATTTATTTGGTGGCTTTACTACCTCCATAATGGTCATTATTTGGCCAATAATGGTTGTTATGGAGGCAGTCAAACAGTCCCTCTTCCTCCTATATAAACACCCCTTACACCATTGTTGAGGTACACTTGATATACACGAAAATACACAAAGCAGAAAGCAAGCAGTTTCTTCCTAATCTTCCAAGCATCATTTCGTTATTCAATATTCTTCACGGTAGCTTTTGAGTTTCCTTTGCTCAATAGTTCCATTGTTGTTTTATCTTGGGAGACGAATTGTCCAGGACGTATAAAGGATACATACGGGACAATATTGTCTTAAGGACAGAGTGCCACACTCGACTCAGCAAAAACAACTTTCCAGTTTTCTTGATCAACAAAATAAGTAATTTCAGTTTGTTGTTATATTGTAATTTTCAGTTTTAGAGTTGAATTGTAATTTCAATTCTTACATAAGCAGTTACTTGTAATTTCCGTTTCTTGCCAATCCTTTGTAATATCCAACACTATCTTGATTCTAGTAGTTATATACTATCCCATAAATCATGATGAAATGTCACAACAAAGCAACCTAATTTATATGTCTTTTGTTTCTTGTTGATTATTGTATTTGGAAGTGTATCCAATGTCGATTTATTTGTTAGGACATCAAACAGTTGAGATTCTTGAGAATGGTCCCTCCTTATTAAACTTCTCTAATTATAAAAGATTTAATTATATACATTAATATGATATAAAACATTATACTAATGATCTAGTTATACTCCCTCCGTTCACTTTTACTTGTTACTTTTTGACTTTTCACGCCCCATAAGAAACAATAATTAATATAGATATTTTATCACAATACCCCTATTAATTGATAAAGAAAACCTCAATAATTGAAACCAAATTTTCATATTTTCATACTTAATTATTAGAGCTAGTAAGAAGTCTCAAGATTCAACATTAAGTTTTTATAGATATTACTTATTAGTAGTACTTTACAATTCATCCATCTCTTTAATGAAGAGATGTGTGTCAATCCCAATATAAGTATTGGTTAGCTAAAATTAACTTATAATTTCAAAAAAAAATTGGTAGTAAATTGTTAAACAAAGCAATATATCTGTGATATACACCCAATATACAGCAGTGCATATCACAGGCAAAGCAATGGACTAGGCAGCAGGCAGCAGTGGGCCTCGTGTTGGGCCTCGGCAGTGGGCCTCTCGGCCAATGGCCACAGATTGTTACCACAGATTGTTGACAATAAAATCTTGTATATATGGTATATATATTTGTAGTATATTGTAGTGTAAAGGTTACCTTAATTAGTGTTATACACTTACCATAATTATATAGTTAGAATTATGGTAGAATAAGAATTTAGAAATAGAATAGGAATAGGATTCTCCTATTATGAAAATATGTAACTTGTATATATAGCCTTTCAATTAATGAAAATAATCAAGGGAATTATTTGAACCCCCCCCTCGGGTTTCTCTTCCAAATTTCGTCTTCCGCTCTTAAAAACCTTTCTTAAATTTTCCATCCTTCTTTGTTCTTTCAATATGTCTAAGAACAATTATCATCCTGCCCTCATGATTTCCAACATCAAGAACTGTATCCCTATTGTCCTTGAGATGGAAAACGTCCAATATGCGACGTGGGCGGAATTATTTAAAATTCACGCTATCTCTTATCAAGTTCTTCATCACATCATTCCTCCCGCTAGACCCCTTCCTGTGGAGGATCCTGAGTTATGGATTACTCTTGATGCTACCGTTCTTCGGTGGATATACGCCACTATTTCGGTGGACCTTCTACAGACGATTATTGAGCCGGATACCACGACTATGGCTGCATGGAATAGATTGCGTGACATATTCCAAGACAACCAACATTCACGTGTCGTCACACTCGAGCAGGAATTCTCTCTAGTTCGAATGGATGAATTTCCAAACGTTTCTGCATATTGCAAGAAACTCAAGGAATTGGCAGATCAACTCCGTAATGTTGGCGCACCGATAACTAATAATCATCTCGTTCTACAGTTGGTTGTCGGTTTTTCGGAGGCCTATAATGGTGTTGGAACTCTCCTTCGCCAAAGCAACCATCTTTCCGACTTCTATCAAGCCCGCTCCATGCTTACTTTGAAAGAAGCCGGTTTGGCTAAAAAGGTGGCTACCGGAGCAAGCCCCGTCGTCATGGTGGCGTCCTCTCCTAGTTCTTCGGGTTTTGTTAATAATTCGGGCCAAAACCATAATCATGGTGGTGGCAAGAATAATCGCAAGAATAATAACAAAAATCGCGGGGGCAAACGCGGCGGTTCCGGTGGTCAGCAAGCAGGCGGTGGGCCCCATCCAGGGAACAGTGGCCCACCAGCCCCTGGTCCCAGCAGTGGGGCCCATGGCAGTAGGGCTGGGGCAGTGTGTCGTGGGCCAGCAGCCCTTCTACACAGGCAGTAAATTCCAGCGGCCAGTGGGCTGGCCAACAGTTCAAGCCCAACACCCAGCACTAGCGGCCCACTGGCCAGTGGCCCAACAGCAGCAGCTCCAGCAGCTACGGCCCAGCTCCATCACGGACAGGAATTCTTGGGCCCTGACCTCCACAAGCCCATCATGCAGCAGGCCCCACTCAGACCGATATCGAGGCCGCGATGCACACGTTGGGGTTGACTCAACCGAACCCAAATTGGTATATGGACACCGGGGCCACTACTCACATGACTTCTGAATTAGGTACTCTCTCCTCTTATTCCAATTTGAGCACCCATCGAGGTATAATTATTGGTAATGGCAACTCTATTCCAATTCAGGGTTATGGTCAGAAAACGTTGTCTCCCCCCAATCCACCTCTTCTCTTGAAAAATACTTTACATGCTCCTAAATTGATTAAAAATTTAGTGTCTGTCCGAAAGTTCACTACTGACAATTCTGTTTCCGTTGAATTTGATCCTTTTGGTTTCTCTATGAAGGATTTCAAGATGGGGAGTCATCTCATGAGGTGTGATAGTAGGGGGATCTGTATCCTATCATGCCTGGTTTCAGTCCATCGAGTCAAACCTTGCCATCAATATTTGCAGCCATCTCTCCTTCCATGTGGCATGCTCGTCTGGGTCATCCGGGGTCTTCTATTTTATCAGTTTTAGATAAAAATAGCTTTATTTCATGTAAGAGTACGAGTCGTACTCCACTTTGTCAGTCTTGTTCATTAGGGAAAATTGTTAAGTTGCCATTTGTAGACTCCAATTCTCATACTTCAATGCCATTTGATATTATTCGTAGCGACTTATGGACGTCTCATGTTCTTAGTTCATTGGGTCATCAATATTATGTTCTCTTTTTAGATGATTATTCTAGATTTTTGTGGACGTTTTCAATTGCGAATAAATCACAAGTGTTTTCCGTCTTCATCAAATTTAGAGCGTTCATTCGTACTCAATTCGAAAGAGAAATAAAAAATATTCAATGTGATAATGGGAAAGAGTATGACAATAGGGAGTTTTGGGAATTCTGTGCTAATAATGGGATTAATTTTCGGTTTTCGTGTCCTCATACATCTTCACAAAATGGGAAGGCGAAAGCCAATTCGTTCCATAAATAACATTGTCCGAACTCTCTTAATTCATGCCTCCATACCTCCATATTTTTGGCATCATGCTCTACAAATGGCCACATATCTTCTTAACATAATTCCGTCTAAAGGTCTGACATATTATTCCCCCCTCAAAATCCTATATAATAAAGACCCTTCTTATTCTCACCTTAGGATTTTTGGATGCTTGTGTTATCCGTTATTCCCATCCACCACAATTAACAAACTTCAGGCTCGGTCTACCCTGTGTGTATTTTTGGGTTATCCGTCAAATCATCGTGGTTATAAATGCTTTGACTTATCCTCCAAGAAAATCATAATTAATCGACATGTCATTTTTGATGAAACCCAATTTCCGTTTACAAAAGTTCATACTCCCGAGCCTAAGTCATATAATTTTTTGGATGACCAAATATCCCCGTATATTATTCGAAATTTTTCGGACATCTCCCGAATCAAAAGTTCTCCACCGCCCATCGCCCAATTTGGCCCCACAATACAAGATGCCAGTTCATCGAACAGCAGTTCCAGCAATTGGGCAGTCCCACCATTCGAACTGGTCCAAACAACGATTCGATTACCGATTTGGGCAGCGGGCCGCCCTGTTTGGCGATCCATCCCGAGCCCAGAAAATTCCCAAAATTCCCTCAATTCTTCCTCGAGTCATAGACCGGTCACTCGTAGTCAGCGGGGTATTTTTACATCTAAAAGACATTTTAATTTACATTCTGATGTCTCTAAATCCCCCTTGCCCCGCAATCCTGTGTCCGCATTAAATGACCCTAATTGAAAAATTGCTATGACTGATGAATATAATGCTCTTATTGATAATAATACGTGGGAGTTGGTGCCCCATCCATATGGTATTAATGCTATCAGATCTATGTGGATTTTTGCTCATAAAGAGAATTCAGATGGGTCATTTGCTCGACATAAGACGCGACTTGTTGGTGATGGTAAGACTCAGCAGGTTGGGATAGATTGTGGTGAGACGTTTAGTCCGGTGGTCAAACCGGATACCATTCGCATTGTGCTTAGCTTGGCTCTTTCAAAGACTTGGCCAATTCATCAGTTGGATATCAAGAATGCTTTCCTACATGGTGATCTCAAGGAAACAGTCTATATGCATCAGCCGTTGGGTTTCAGGGATCCCAATCATCCTCATCATGTCTGTTTGTTGAAGAAGTCATTATATGAACTTAAGCAGTCTCCACGGGCTTGGTATACGAGATTTGCTGACTTTGTTTCGACTATTGGGTTCACTCACAGCAGGTCAGATAATTCCTTGTTCATCTACCGCAGTGGTTCGTCCTTAGCCTACATTCTGTTGTATGTGGATGATATCATCTTGACTGCCTCTTCCGATGCCTTGCGCCAGTCTATCATGACCATGCTCAGTTCTGAGTTTGCTATGAAAGACTTAGGGCCTTTGAGTTATTTTTTGAGGATTGCCGTCAAACGTCATTCAGGTGGCTTATTTTTGTCTCAACGAAAGTATGCTGCTAAGATCATAGAGAGGGCTGGGATGTCATCCTGTAAGTCCACTTCCACGCTAGTTGATGCAAACCCCAAGCTGAGTGCCGCAGCAGGTGCACCATACGAGGACCCGACTCGCTATCGCAGTCTTGTAGGGGCCCTCCAGTATCTTACCTTTACCAGACCGGATATTACATATGCGGTTCAACAAGTGTGTTTATTCATGCATGATCCCATAGTTTAGCACATGAATGTAATCAAACGCATCATTCGGTATATTCAGGGGACACTGGACTATGGGTTGCACTTGTATCCTTCATCTACATCCACATTTGTCTCTTACACGGATGTTGATTGGGGTGGTTGTCCCGACACTAGACGGTCGACTTCTGGCTACTGTATGTTCCTTGGCAACAACTTGGTCTCCTGGTCGGCAAAACGTCAGGCAACTCTATCACGCTCAAGTGTAGAGGCAGAATATCGAGGGGTAGCGAATGTGGTCTCCGAATCATGTTGGCTACGTAATTTGCTTTTGGAGCTTCATTGTCCCATTCAGAAGGCAACCTTGGTATATTGCGATAACATTAGTGTCATCTACCTTTCCGGTAACCCAGTTCAACACCAACACACCAAGCATATCGAAATGGACATTCACTTTGTCCGTGAAAAGGTTGCAAAGGGTCACGTTCGCGTATGCCATGTCCCGTCTCGTTATCAAATTGCAGACATCTTTACAAAGGGTCTACCGTGTTCTCTTTGAAGATTTTAGGGACGATCTCGGCGTTAAAACCGCCCGCTATGACTGCGGGGTGTGTTAAGCGAGCAATATACATGATATACACCCAATATACAACAGTGTATATCACGAGCAAAGCGATGGACTAAGCGGCTGACGGCGATGGGCCTCGTGTTGGGCCTCGGCAGTGGGCCTCTCGGCCAATGGCCACAGATTGTTACCACAGATTGTTGACAATACAATCTTGTATATATGGTATATATATTTGTAGTATATTGTAGTGTAAAGGTTACCTTAATTAGTGTTATACACTTACCATAATTATATAGTTAGAATTATGGTAGAATAAAGATTTAGAAATAGAATAGGAATAGGATTCTCCTATTATGGAAATATGTAACTTATATATATAGCCTTTCAATTAATGAAAATAATTAAGGAGATTATTTCTTTCATAAATAAATTAAGGATAAAATTAAAAAAATTATCTTTTTTTGATATGCTAAAATTTGTTTTTGAAATAGTTGACAATTAAAAATGAATCGAGAGAGTAATAGGTTATATACTCTTTTATCTTTCTTTTCCCAGATTATTTACTCTTTCATCCTTGTGACTAGATAAGACTAAACTATAAGCATTTACGTGTAATTGAAGATCCATTTATGGTTAAGATTATAACTTTTAAAAGTATTTATTTATTTTTTAAATTTATTTTGCAAAACAAGATCATATAAATTGAAATGAATAGCTTATTCATCACAAGAAAAATTGAAATTAGATGTGAACTTCGTTGCTAAATTGCTCTAGATAAACAATTTTTTATAATAATTCATTGCTAAATAAAATTAGCGATGAAATTTATTATTTAGCTATGAAATTTATCGGATCACTAATTTGTGCGGATTAAAAAAAAAAGTCCTCTGGGGCATAGTCCAGTGGCAAAGCCTGGGCGCTATAAGGCGCTTTGGCATGAGACATCGTGGGTTCGATTCCCCGCAAACACGAAGAAACTCTGCATGTTGGGGAATTTGACCTTGTCTCATTGATCAGTTGTACGCTCCCAGAAAACTGGCCACCGGAGCACATCCCGCGATTTACCTGGTAATAGTGTTGAAGGACCGGTGCTATTACCTTCAGGACGTAGTCAGGCGCAAGCCTGGAGATCTGAATTATCAATAAAAAAAATTACAAAAAAGAAAAGAACAGTTTTTTAAATATCTTTTAAAGATTAAACAGTAAAATATAGGTGAAGATTTTACTCACTTACTTTGGTAAACCAAACCTAGTGGCAGACGTTTTGTATCATTAATGAAGGTAACAGGAATGTACTATATTTTCAGTGACACACAGATGATTTCTTGGTCAAAATTTTAGAAAATCTCTGACTTCATATTGGAAACTACCCAACTGAAAATTATCACAAGAATAAAAGTCTTTATAAACATCACCCCCCCCCCCCATTTTCAGTTACTTCCAACTTCAATAAAGAATATTAGGGTCCCATCTTTTTTAAGGGCACACTTTGGTACCACTACTATAACGTATACGCAAATTATTTTGTATTTATTACATTTACTTTCACTATCAATAAAGTTCAGATGAGAGGGGTTGTTTATTTAACCACAAAAAAAAAATTGGTTTAATGAAACACTTTTTTTCTATGTTCTAATCGTTTACTTTGAGAGTTCGAATCACATAAAATTTAAAGTGTATGTGGAGAATCTTTTTTTTTTCCTCTGTGGAGATTTAAGCACACATTTTATTTTAAGAAATTTTCAAGTTTTACAAAAAAAATGTTCATTTTTCCGTCTCAATTTATGTGTCTTATCTCTTTTTTTAGGCGGTTAGTTAAATAAGAATATTGATCTTTCTATTTTTAGATAGAAATATGAACATTCTTATATTATCTTTAGTAACGCTAGAAATGATATGATATTTTTATGATTATAAAATTTAAAATAAAAAAATCATTTTGCCGTATCAAAATTTGTACACGATTAAATTAAGATACATAAACTAAGAGTATGATATAAATCGTCAGTTGTGTATTCATCATGACTTGACTACTTTGAGGCTGTCAACTAATTAGTACAGGACTTAAATGATGATCAAATAAAATGCTCCTGTTTAACACCATGGTTAAGAAGTTTTGCTCTTACTTTTATTTTCCTACTTAGGGTCCGTTTAGTGAATTATTCATGTATTAAACCAATATAATATTATATTTAATAGTATTTTAGTTGTTATGTATAAAATTTAGCACATCAAGTATGATGTTTGATTAGTAGTTTACAATTTCGCATAACTAATAATACATATATGTATATGTTATGAGAGAATCTATATATTGTTATTTATGTAGGGTAGAAAATAAAATAACTAATGAAGTACATGAATAACTAAATCCTGAATAATTATTTCTTGCATAACTCTAACCAGCAACCAAACGGTAGCTAATAAAATACCTCTTATTCATGTATTAATCTCTTGCATAACTTATATAACGTTCGGTAGCTAATAAAGAGACACCTTATTCACATATTAATGTTTGCATACTTATACCGCGTTTGATAGCTAGTTAGGAAGTAAGTTATTCATCTATAAAATTAGTACGACGTTTGATTTGCAATTAAAAAACTAGCATAACTAATACATGTATAAGTTATAAGAGAATCTATGTATTATTTTATGCGGGGTAGAAGATGAAATAACTAATACGTGAATAACTAATAGTATATGAATAAAAGGTTGAAATGACAATATTACCCTTATCACTTTCCATTAAATGTTTTTCTTTTCTAAACAAATCTTTTTATATAATTTCTTAATATAATATTTTTAAAATTTTGTAAAGAAATTATAATATTTTAAGTTTAATTGTAAATAAATATTTTAATACTCAAAAATATATAATATTTTTTAACTTTTAATATAACAATCAAATATTCAAAAAAATAATTTATACATAACTGAACTCTGCATAAATAAATTCGCATAATTAATATCTGCATTATTAATGATTGTATATTTAATACTTGTATAATTAATACCTACATTACCAAACTACCTTAATGTTATTTTATATACTAGGAATAATAAAACTCATTCAAGAGATGCAAGGTAGTTGAATTACCAAAAGAGAAACATTTATGAGTTCATCTGTTTCATTGGTAATAGATTTTTCAACTTGTTCTTTTACATAAGGGTACGTGGGGGGGGGGGGGGAATTAAAAATGCCCCTTCAACTTTCTTGTTTTCCATAGAATGTCTTCAAAGTGAAACTGCTTTACAAATTTCAAGAATGTCAGTCACACGAAAAGGGAAAAAAGGGACATAAAATATAGATACACAGAACAATATTTAGTAAGTATATATACCAGTGCACAACTTCACCATTTAATTCACCATCATTACAACATATATATAAAATATAACTGGTCAAAGCTTAATTAGACGTGTGATCATTTTACCTAAAAAAATAAAATTTTATTAGTTTAGAGATAAATAATTAGGGATTAATAATACAAAAATTAATAATGCAGAAATTATTAGTAATACATAAATAAATTATGCAATGATTAACAATGCAAAAATTAATTGATATATTACAAATTAGTATACAATATGTAATCAAAATATTTGTTTATCTGCAAATAAAATAATTGAGGAATAGCTTTTTTTTTTTAAATTTGAATTCATGTATTGCTAATACGCACATTTTTATTCTATATCTTTTCGCGCATAAAATAATATATAGATTCGTGCATTACTTATGAAGTTATATCTATAAGAAAAACAAAATGTATCAACCAAACATTATAGTATAACTTAATACAAATTCTTATTGGGGATTAAATTTCTCAAAATCAACCAAATATGGTACAAATTCAATGCTACATTTTATGAGGAGATAAATCTCCTCCAACCCAAACCAAACGACCCCTAAGTTGTTATTCTTCATGAGTGGAGTACATTTTTTTTATAATAGAGCTAAAACCTCTATTACTTTAATGTCATATGTTGGAGAGAACATCATATAGTGCTTGATCAATTAAAATCAAAGGGATTAAGAAATGGCCAAAGATTGTGTGTGGGGGTGGGGATGTGTTTAAGTGACATATGAAAATATTACTTATTGTGATGATGTAAAAAGGTAAAAGAGGTGCCAAAAGATGATGAGATGATTAGTTATAAGTGAAGACAAAGTTTGATGTAACAAGGAAAAGATGAGAGGTCCATGCGTGTGTTTTTTGTTGGATTCTGATTTTGATGGAAAGGACAATCTTTGTGCTATCTGGTCTTCTTAACTTTTAAGACTATCCCAAAATATTGAGTGAAAACGTGTGGGTGCCCTCTTTTTGACAGCTTATTATATACATATTATAAAGTAGAATTGTTACCCCAACCTTAGACAAGATAATATGTAGTACTCTCATAGTAATTGTTTTTGTATTTGCTACTCCTCGTCAGTAGTTGGTTTTTGTTGTGTTCTCTACCTAGCTTGCATTCAAAGTCCGTGCTTTCTTGTTTTGTTCCTCTATTTCCTCTACCTGCCTTGATGTGTCCTTACAAACACTCGTGTGTCCTCTGACCTCACACATGCACATGTATACTTCCCCATTCCAATCACTATTTTGTTCAACTTGTTGCACTATTCTATAACCACTCGTTATGTGGTTGAGTTTTAGTTTTTTTTTTTTCTGAACGGCTTTTCCCATAGGTTTGAAATTGTGTTTTTGATTTGCGGGATGGGTGACACGATTTTTGAGACAATCAGGTGAGTTTCAGAGAAAGAAAAAGTATATTTTGGAAATTCTTAAGATAGGTAGTGGAAATGGTTGACCAAAGTCAACATCTGGGGTTAATGAACTCGTATGCGAGTTTGGATAGTTGACCGCGGTCAACATCGAGTCAAGATGATCCAGAATAGGTGTTTTGAGTGCATGAGACATGTTCATAGCGTGTTATATGACTGAAATGCATATTTAGTTTGTGCTAGGGAAGTTTCAGATGAGTTATTGGTGTTGATTTCGAGTTTGGGAGAACCGAAAACTTCTGGTGTCCGGTTGTTGATTTTCTTCATCGCGATCGCGTTGCAGGGGCCGCGATCACTAAGGGTGATGTTCCAGGGTTCTGCGATCGCGAAACGGGTCATCTGGACAGAAGCTTAAATCCCAAAATCGAGCTTAGACATTTCGTTTCATATCTTGAGTTAGAGACCTCGATTTTTGTAGATTTTTGGAGGAATTTTGAAGATCGTCGTGGGGGTGGGGGGTTAAGAATATAACTTTCCTTTTATCGATTTATCTTAGATTCTTGCAGGATTTGATAATTTAAATCATAATTTGAATTGTAAAATAGGAATTTTAAACCCTAAGCGAAATATATGCATTTTCAAATTGGAAGTCGAATTGAAGTTCGTATTTGAGTCATTTTCGAGATTTAGACTCTGTGGGCTATGGATAAATTGATTTTTGAGCAAAATTACAGTTTTTCCCTTCGAGATTGACTTTTTGGATTCAGATTAGTTATATAACATGTATCTACGGACCCATATGCTTATGTAGATTTTGTACATATTTGAACAATTTGGGATCGTTCGAAAACTCTAAGAAAATGCAATGCTTTATTGTGAGCTTCGGGCTTCAAAATCAGGCAAGTTGAGACCGACCTTGACTCTAATTAAAATATTTTGATTGGTAATTAACTAATATTATGGGAAATGGGTAATAAGGTGGTCTCGTACTTGGAAGGTGACAAGCACTCATATGGTACCGGTGCCATGATTTAGATATTTGTATCGTTTTCGAATTGTTTATTTTCATTGTAAGAATGCTAAAATATGTGGACATTAACTGATAGTTGATAATGATTAATTGATCGTTATTTGAGATACGACTCCCTAACTTGATTGTTTATCTAATCTTTTGATCTCTTACTTATTGATTATGTGTTCTCATCACTCCATAATTCTCGTTTTAAGGTTGAGAGAGAGCTAATGTGAGCCTTTACCTTTAATGGCATTATTGCTTATTGTTTCAATGTCATAATCATGCTTTCATATGGTGTCCCATTCATATTACGTTGAGGATACACATGTTGGTGCCCGATAAGTAATGGTTCCGGACGGAGTGATGCGGATGACGGCCTAATGAATCATCCTTTCTACGGAGGTAAATATTTGGTTGCTAGGCAAGAGGGTAACAAGTTCCAAATTGTAATTGATAATAACGATCCACATAAAAGGGCTGCATAGGCCAATATCGTCATACTTACGTGCATTATTAACCACTTGGATTAAAGAGCAGGTACTAATATTCCATATTGGTGTATTTCAGTTAAAATACCTGAAGTAGCAAAGCCTTGGGTAAAAAAAGCACCATGGCCAGTTATTTTACTTAAAATTAAAACATTTCTCCTTTCAAACAAATAAAAATAATTGAACTTTTTCTATTTGAAATCGTGTTAGGTCTAATTCCTATTACTTTGATTGTATTATTCATAACTGCATATTTACAATATAGGCGTGGTGATCAGTTGGACCTTTGATTAATTAACATCTCTTTTTGATTGACCTCCTCCTTTCTTTAATTCACATGCACATGAGGTCAAATTCTGATTGTTACGTAGTCCTCACTGAAATAGATTTCCACCCTATTGTACTTGACATGCTCCTTAGGGAGAACAAACATGAGACCCGCTGCATACGAGCCTATTTGGTTCTAGTAGTTACTTTACTAGATTTTTTTTTGTTTCTATAGTGGAGATGTCGCGCGTAATGACATCCAATTAATCAAGATAGAAAATGAGAATCCTATCCATACGATTTTGCACTTCTCGACAAATATAATATATTTTATTATTCTAAGAGGGTACTCTGCGATCACTGATCAACGATCCGATATTCCAATCCAATCTTGAAAGCTGGGAACCCCTTGTACCACATATTATGTAGATTTTGAAGAAGAGTATAAATAAGACAAAGGAGTTTTGGAGAGATTCTTCATCGATCTAGTGGTCGGTGAATTGATGATCAAAGAGCGCTGAGATAAAAGCATAAAAATCAGAAAGAATTAGAATTGGGGGATACTCGAACGCGGAAAAGGATCCAATGAATTCAAGAGAATTGAATGACGAGTCGTATGAGGTGAAAATACGTGCAATTTCTTTTTCGTCGACACCAAAGGAATCATTACCGCAAGGCATAGAGGGGGAGGTCATAAGTGTCTATACCGTAAAATCGATTTTCGACGGAATGAAAAGCAATTATGAATGTGGGATAGAACCTTTGGAATCTAACTCACGTAGTCTTCGTTTTCTGTATTCAACCAAGAAAACCCCTCCACCTGGATTCGAATCCTAATACTATTATTAAATATTAAATAATAATAAAATAATAATAAAAGGAATATACCAACACAAGATCAGAAGTATTGAGATCAAGAGCCGAACTGGCTGAGAACCCGATGAAAAATAATTTCGGGTGGTGTATAGACCTCGCGAGTCTCCATGGATCACGTATTCCATATTAAGGAGCGTGTGTATACCGATGATAGATGACCTTTAATTTCATTTGCATACCATATCATAACATTTCATTGATTCTTTCTATTTGACTTACTTGAAGTATTAGTTGAAATGTACTTATTTGATTTGACTGATTACTTGATTACTTGTTGAATTGGATGAATTACTTATCTTTTACTTGTTGGATTACGAATATGCCCTTCAGAACTAATAGTTGTTAAGTGTGGGAGTAAACATTCGAAAGTCTAACCCTCACCACCGTTTTAGTTTAGAGCCGTTTAACGATGTTGAGTACACATTATTTTTCCGTACTCACTCTACACTTGATGCACCTCTTTGTGTGCAGAGTTTGTCCCTAGTACCAGCAGAGCATGAGGTTTCACCTATTGTTGAGATGATCATTTTGAGGATACGAGGTAAGCCGTTGGCTGATCCGCACGTACCAAATTTCCTTCTCTTTATTTTATTTGTATTTTTCTTATTTTCAGACAGTGTGTTTGGATGTTATTCCAAACTTTTACTTCTTATTCTAGTAGTTATTGTACTTGTGACACCAAGTTTTAGATGTTATACTTATTCCGCATATTTATGACTATGAAACTTAACTATGACTTTGAATTGGCTTTATTTTATTTTTTCCGCATGATTTACTTGATTAATAATTGGCTTGATCGATTATGGATGATCCGCTTACTAGGTGGTGGTAAGCGCCTTCACGTCTTGAAATTTAAATTGTGACATGTAACTTTTTATAATACGATTTAAAAGCTTAAGTTACTAAATAGAGTTAACTATATACTAAAATATAATAGTTAGAGAAAAAGTTATTTTGAGTTCGAGTCTTACCCGACATTATTATTTTCTCTTTAACAACTTAAGTGTTTAGATTAGATGATCTCACACTTCGATCGATACTACCATGAATGATATATTCAAGATGATTGGGTAAAAGATTTACTTCCCTCCGTTCCATTTTAACTGTTGCTTTAGTTTAAAAATTATGTATCAAAATAATTGTCACTTTAGGAATTCAAAACTAAAGTTCGCAATTGTTTTCAACTATACCCTTAACATTAAATGAGTAGTTTTTTTAATACTGTACTACTTAATTCTCAAAAACATCTAATAAATTGAGGTAACTTAATAAATTGTACCTTCTATTTTTTTAATGAGCGTGAAAAAAACTAAAACGACCACTGAAATGGACTGAGAGAGTAAGTTATACACACTTTAACAATTTTTAACACTGTCAAAATACCAATGCTTAATTAACTGTTATAAGTATCATTCCTCGCTCAGATATCACTATTAAAAAATCTATATTTTTTCACTGAAAATGTTCAGTGGCTATTTCTAGTGGAAAATACAGTATGTTCACTACAAGAGTTTGCCCATCTTTTTGGAGAAAATGACAAAAATGATCCCTTATGTTTGAGGGGAGGTTTATAATAATACCATACGTTTACACTGAAGATTTTGATCCTTTAAATTTGTCAAAAGTTAACACTTTTAGTCTCTGTCAAATATTTATCGAACTCTGTCTGTTAGATTTGACGGGAACTATGAAATTCGTTTGTAAAGCTTGGAATTTCATATATTACATTAAATATTTTTCTTCATTTCTATAACTAATTACTACTTAGTATCAATGGAAACGACTGTCACGCAGACAAGGAGTATTAATCATCTTAGCTAAATTCCATACACTTAAAGCCAATAAATCACTGAACTTAATTAAGTCATGACTAAGCTAATTAGAAAGAGTCAGGTTTAGTTAAAATGAAATAACACAGGGAATTAGTTCATCATGAAGGTGGCAATTTTGTTATATTGTGCGTAACAAACAAACCACTTTTGTTATATATCCCAACAGTAGGATTAAAATGTAAATAGGAGGTACATATATATGCTTTTGAAATATATATATACAAACCACTTTTGTTATTATATATATATATATATATATATATATATATATATATATATATATATATATATATATACATATATACATCGGGTCTATTATCTAAGGGAATTGAGAGATTGATGACGATGTCACACATCGTATTGGGGCAGGGTGGATGAAATGGAGGCTCGCATCTGGAGTCTTGTGCGATAAAAAGGTACCACCAAAACTTAAAGGCAAGTTCTATAGGGTGATGGTTAGACCGACTATGTTGTATGGGGCGGAGTGTTGGCCGGTCAAGACTTCGCACACCCAAATGATAAAAGTTGCGGAGATGAGGATACTAAGATGGATGAGTGGGCATACAAGGAGGGATACAATTAGAAATGATGATATCAGAGACAGAGTGGGAGTGGCCTCGGTGGATGATAAGATGCGGAAAGCGAGGTTGAGATGGTTCGGGCACGTGCAGAGGAGAGACACAAATGCCCCAGTGCGGAGGTGTGAGAGGTTGGCTATGGACGGGTACAAGAGGGGTAGAGGTAGGCCGAGGAAGTATTGGGGAGAGGTGATTAGACGGGATATGGCGCAAGTGCAACTCACTGAGGACGTGACCTTAGATAGGGAGTTAGGATGACACGTATTAGGGTAGAAGGGTAGTAGGTAGCCCAGTGTAGTCCTACCTACGCTTACAAACTGGTAATTTTAATATATTATTGTAGGCTCGCTTAATCTATCATACTAGTAGGCACAATATTGCCTTATAGTCACTTGTCGTTTGATTTATGATGCTATGTGTATTTTGTTTGTCTTATTTACTTGCATTATTTATTGCTTCTTTTTTCTTCTTTTTCTCTTTCAGATTTCGCTATCATGACTTAATTACTTTATTTGTATTACTTTGCTTAGGCTTGTGCTTTGTCTTGAGCCGAGGGTCTCTCGGAAACAACTGCTCTACCTACCAAGGTAGAGGTAAGGTCTGCGTACACTCCACCCTCTCCAGACCCCACATTGTGGAATTTCACTGGATTTATTATTATTATTATTATTATTATATATATATATATATATATATATATATATATGATTCCTTTTATGAAAATACTGAAACTGCATGAAGTTATTAGTTGAGTCATATATATGATGAAGTATACTAGTTTAATTTCTTAAATATATAGTGATTCAATCTATCCACATTAACGATAGAGTGAGACGTACAACTTGCTACGTATACATGAGAAAAAGATGGTGTATAGGACAAAATTTGTATAAGACAATTGTACGAATAGTGATATGGCACGTGGCAGTTGATGATGAGTCAAGTTCAGGTCAGCTTGAGGCGCACCGGTAAAACACGAGCAATACCGGGAGCATCGTACGCAAATATGATACCGGTAACTCAGAAGGTCAGAGGAGTCGTTTGAATCGTAACGGGCAGCCGATACTAAATCGGTCATACGTCTTTCTACAGGGCATTAATAACATTTATGGAGATACTAATTGTCCAATTATTACAACATTTATTCTCCTGTATTAATGAGGGCATATTTCGTGGGGTGTGTACCCGTGAAGCTCATGCATAAATAGGACACATAGTTCTATTGTAAACAATCAGATTCGAGCTATTACAATACAATCACTCACTTTCTCTCGATTACTGTGTTTTCATACGAGTTGTGGTGACTTTTCCCAGAAACTTTCACAAGGTTCAAGCTAATTATCTCTTATTTTGCCTTAATATTATTTACTTGCAGTATATTTTATCTAGCTTTATTTTTAAGTCAGTCATTTGAGATCCACGTATCCTTGATCACGTATACAAATTTAACTGTACCGTTTTACAGATAAACAGATTCCAAACCATAGAGGGATATGCTGAGATGCCCCGGCCCTTAATAAGAGTCTTAGTCTCAAAATGAAGAACCTTTTGGTTAGGAAGTGCTTTATCCAGATAAATGGATTTCAAATAACATATTTATAAACGATTGTTTTCTTAAAGAAACATAATTCATGCTTTCTCTATGGATTATATCCACAAGTTCATTTTATCCAAAATAAGGGGATGTGTGTGACAAAGCCCTTCTATGAACATGAAAGAATTATGTCATGTAGCAGATAGAATATAATAGGCCCACCATAATAATGTCGGACTACTTCATGGGAGTCTGCTGGGGGTACTGTTCCCTTGGAACTACATGGAATTTAAGAGAAGGGTCATGATGTTGCCCTTCATTTGAATTTAAGAGAGTGGCCAAAAGAGCTCACACAAAATAAAGACAAATGTCCCAACTAGTAACATGGGATTGCCAAGAAATAGCTCAAAGGATGTCTGGAAATTGAAAGGGCCTAATTAAGCATGGTGTGATCTAGTTGGGGATATCAGGCATGGAAGTCTGTTAACTTTGTCCTGATGGCACTAGACCAAAGTGAAACCAACTAGTCCTTACCCAACAACATTTTTCTTGGCCGGACGGTTATTCAAAATTTATACGTTGTGAATTATGAGTTGGAAAAATAGGGTGCGAAATGCATATGTAACTCAATATGTATACTTGTCTCACACATTTTTATAGTGTTATATACCAAAATATTGGGTTCTATCAAGTCTAATTTTAGTTATATATATATAATAAAGTAATCATAAAGTTGATGATAGAATATCGTGTATAGTGTAATTAGAGTATGAAATTAATAATTATCATAATTGTAGAATTCTTGTACAAGTAGAATTAGAATATTAGAAGTATAGTAAGAATAAGATTTTCCATATTTGGAGATTGTAACTTGTATATATACCTCATTCATTAATGAAAATAATTAAGGGATTATATTCTTTCATGGTATCAGAAGTGTAGATCTAAAATACCTCCCTTTCAAATTTTCTTCCGCTACTCTCGTGCTCAAATACCCTTCTCGGTTTCCGGCCGTCTTCTTCCTCCTCCCTTCCCAAATTTTCTTCCAAATCCCTAATTCTCCTATTGTTCTTTCGTTATGTCTACGTCAAAAAATATGTTTCATCAAACACTTACAGTTTTAAACATCAGAAACCACATCCCTATTGTTCTTGAGATGGAAAACGTCCAATATGCGACATGGGCAGAATTATACAAAATTCACGCACGCTCGCATCAAGTCCTCCATCACATAATTCCATCGACACCTGGCATAGAGGAGGTGCCTAACCCCAAGGAAAATCCTACGTTATGGACGACACTTGATGCTACCGTTCTCCAGTGGATTTATTCTACTATTTCTACCGACCTCCTACAAATGATCATTGAGCTCGACGCTACGACAATGGAAACTTAGAATAGGGTGCGTGATATATTCCAAGATAACCAGAATTCCCATGCTGTCACCCTCGAGCAGGAATTTCACATGAAAGATTTTTCTAACGTTTCGGCTTATTGTAAAAGGCTGAAGGAATTGTCAGACCAACTACGCAACATTGGTGCGCCAGTTACCAATGATCGTCTTGTTCTTCAAATGGTTGCAAGCCTATAACGGTGTTGGCACACTACTTCATCAACGTAACCCTCTACCAGCCTTTATCAGGCTCGTTCTATGCTCACGTTAGAAGAAGCCGGCTTAGCTAAAAAGGCGGCTATAGGTGCAAATTTCATCATAATGATAACCACGTCAGATGACCCTCACTCATTCTCAGAGAATTCTAACCAAAACCGCAACAACGGTGGCGGCAAAAAGGGTCAAAATCGTAAATATAATGGCAAAAATCGCGGTGGTAATGGAGGTGGCCAAAACAGTGGTGGCAGCGACAGTGGGCCTCGGGGCAGTAGGCCGCAGGCCAACTGGTCCCAGCCGTGGGCCCCCTGGCCGTGGAATTGGGCCAGTGGCCATTAACCCAATAATCCCTATTTTCCTCCCAACCTTAACCCGGGTAACTGGGCCCAGTTCCAGCAACAAGCCCTATTTTCCTCCCAGCCCTTACCCGGGTAACTGGGCCCAGTTCTAGCTACATGCCAATCCCAGTTTCTCGGGTCGGCATACTGGCAGCAGATTCACTTCTAGGTTGGGGCCGCAGGCAGGTTTGCTTGGGCCTCGGCCTCCGCAAACGTTCCAGGTAGTGGGTCTCACACCAACTCTTATAGATATTGAGGCCGAAATGCATACGCTTGGATTAAATCCTCCAGACATGAACTGATACATGGACACCAGAGCCACTTCTCACATGACGTCTGACCAAGGTACTCTCTCGTCTTATTTCAATTTGAGCAAAAATTGTGGTATTATTATTGGTAATGGAAATTCAATTCCTATTCGCGGTTATGGACATACAACTTTGTCTCCCCCACATCCACCTCTAGTTTTGAAAAATACCTTTAATGCCCCTAACTTAATTAAAAATTTGGTGTATGTCCAAAAATTCACCACTGATAATTGGATTTCTGTTAATTTTGATCCATTTGAATTTTGTGTGAAAGATTTCAAGACGGGGATACCTCTAATGAGATGCAATAGTAGGTGCGAGCTTTATCCTATCATAAATACCACCACTTCCGTGAGTCAAGTCATGACGTCTACTTTCGCCGCCCTTACTCTTTCTTTGTGGCATGGACATTTGGGTCATCCGAGATCGTCTATTATTTCTTCTTTGCATAAAAATAATTTTATTTCTTGTAAGGGTACGCGTAGTACTCCACTTTGTCCTTCTTATCCGTTAAGGAAACATGTTAGATTACCATTTGTAGCCTATACTTCTAGTACTTTGATGCTGTTTGATGTTATTTATAGTGATTTATGGACATCCCCGTGTTAAGTTCTGTGGGCCATCGTTATTATATCCTATTTTTGGATGATTATTCTAACTTTTTGTGGACCTTTCCTTTATTGAAAAAGTCTCATGTTTTTTCCACATTCTTAAAATTTAGAGCATTCACTCGTACCCAATTCGAACGGAAAATTAAAAATATTCAATGTCATAATGGCAAGAATATGATAATGGGTTGTTTCGGAAATTTTGTGATGCTAATGACATAGTTTTTTTATTTTTCTTGTCCTCATACGTCCTCACAAAATGAGAAAGCCGAACAAAAATTTCGTACCATTAATAATATTGTCCGAACTTTATTAGTCCATGCTTCTGTACCCTCTTCTTTGGCATCATGCACTACAAATGACTACTTACCTCCTTAAGGTACTTCCTACCAAAGGATTAACATATAAATTTTCCCTTAAAGTTCTCTATAATAAGGATCCCTCGTATTCTCATCTTAGGGTATTTGGGTGCTTATGCTATCCACTTTTTCCGTCAACTACAATTAACAAACTACATGCTTGTTCTACCGCTTGTGTATTTTTGGGATATCCATCTAATAATCGTGGCTACAAATATTTTGATTTATCATCTAATAAAATTATAATTAGTCGCCATGTTATTTTTAATGAAACTCAATTTTCTTTTGCGAAAGTGAGTAGTCCCGTGCCGAGTTCATATAATTTTTTAGATAACGAGGTCTTACCATATATTATCCACCATTTTTTCCGACTTGTCACGTAACCAAAAGACGCCAAAGAGCCCACGCTCACCGCAACCATCGTCGCCAAGTGAATCGATGACACGGCCCAAGATCCGATCTCGATCTTGTTCGATTTCAGCCCAATCCCGAGCCTATTACTATTTCGATTTCAGTTGTTGGGCCAGCAGGCCCAATGCCTACGGGCCAGTCTGTCAGCCACCCAAACATTGCCCAAAATCCACCCAATTATAGCTCGATTTAAGGGCTTGTTACTCGTAGTCAATGGGGTATTTCTAAACCAAAATGACATTTTTAATCTCAATTCTAACGTATCTAAATCCCCACTACCACGTAACCTTGTGTCTGCACTACATGATCCGAATTGGAAATTGGCTATGATTGACGAATAATGCTCTTATTGAAAATAAGATGTGGGAGTTAGTGCCCCGTCCATCTGGTATTAATATTATTCGATCTATGTGAATTTTTACTCATAAAGAAAATTCTGACGGTTCTTTTGAGAGGCAAAAGACTCGTCTTGTAGGTGATGGTAAAACTCATCAGGTTTGAATGGATTGTGGTGATACGTTTAGTCCGGTGGTCAAATCGGATACTATTCGTATTATTCTCAATTTGGCTCTCTCAAAAGCATGGTCCATTCATCAGTTGAATGTGAATAATGTTTTTTTACACGGTGATCTTAAAGAGACGACATATATGCATCAGTCCTTGGGTTTTCAGGATCCCAATCATCCTTATCATGTCTGTTTGCTGAAAAAGTCCTTGTATGGGCTCAAGCAAGCCCCACGGGCTTGGTATAAAAGGTTTGCAGATTATGTATCTACTATTCGTTTTCTCACAGCCGGTCTGATCACTCTTTATTTATATATCTCCATGGTACTTCTCTAGCATATATTTTATTGTACGTGGATGATATTATATTGACTACTTCGTCTGATAATCTGCGCAAGTCTATCATGTCACTTCTCAGTTCTGAATTTGCTATGAAAGACTTGGGACCCTTGAGTTATTTCTTGGGCATTGTTGTCACGCGTCATTCAGGTGGTCTCTTTTTATCTCAAATGAAGTATGTTGTTGTGATTATTGAGCGAGTTATGTCATCTTGTAAGTCTACTTCCACTTCGGTTGATACAAAACTGGAGCTCAGTGCTATATTAGGCACACAATACGAGGATCTCACCCACTATCGCAGTCTTGCAGGGGCACTTCAGTATCTTACTTTCACGAGACTTGATATTACTTATGCAGCTCAACATGTGTGTTTATTCATGCATGACTCAGGAATTGAGCACATGCATGTGCACAAACTCATTATACGGTACATCCAAGGCACACTTGATTATGGATTGCATTTATATCCTTCTTCCGTCTCTACTGTTGTGTCATATACAAATGCTGATTGGAGCGGCTGTCCTGATACCAGACTCTCAACATCTGGTTATTGTATCTTTCTTGGGGATAACTTGGTCTCGTGGTCTACGAAATGTCATGCTACATTATCGCGATCCAGTGCAGAGGCCGAGTATCGAAGCGTGGCTAATGTGTTGTCTGAATCATGTTGTCTGCGTAATCTTCTATTAGAACTACACTTTCTCATTCAGAAAGCTACCTTGGTCTATTTTGATAATGTTAGTGCAGTGTATCTCTCTGGCAATCCGGTCAAACATCAACGTACTAAACATATCGAGATGAATATTCACTTTGTTCGCGAAAAGCTAGCTCATTGACAAGTACGCTTTTTACATGTGCCCTCCAGATATCAAATTGCTGACATCTTTACGAAGGGTCTTCCCTCAGTTTTATTTGAAGATTTTAGGGACAATCTCAGCGTCCGACAACCGCCCGCTATGACTGCAGGGGTGTGATAGAATATCGTGTATAGTGTAATTAGAGTATGAAATTAATAAATACCATAATTGTAGAATTCTTGTACAAGTAGAATTAGACTATTAGAAGTATAGTAGAAATAAAATTTTCCATATTTTGAGATTGTAACATGTATATATATCTCATTCATTAATGAAAATAATTAAGAAATTATATTCGTTCAATTGATATGATAGAAACTTTATAAAATAATTGACCGAACCCAACCATTGCGTTTCACATATATTTATAGTGTTATATCGTGAAATACCGAGATTTGTCGAGCTCACAAACTCAACATTGGTGGATCCGTCCAACGGAAGCAAGATCATAGGCAGAGCCATCGTCATAATTACGGATTTGACAAAATCCCCTAGCTTTGATTCAAATTTTCTATTTATACTGGAAAAATCATTTATAATATGTATAAATAATTTATTTATGACCCAATAAACAAAAAAGATTGTGTCCAGAATTCATAAATTGAAAATTCTAGATCCGGCTTTAAGCAAGATGCACTAAAATTGTCAAATTTTACTCACAAAAATAGAAGTGAAAAAAAAAAAAGGATTGTACATGCTTTAAAGGAAGAAAGAAAATATAGGAACCAAAGACAGTTAACGAAAGGGGGTTAAAATAATTGCAAGCTATGAAATAAATGGTCGTGCAATAATTTAAGCTCCTTCTTCCGATGATACTGTTGTACTATTTTGCTGGGAAAGACCATTAATGTATCATAATGAAACAAGAGAAAAGCACTGTAGAGTCAAGATAAAAGAAAGAAAATGGAAAATATAGCAAGATTTGGCCATATTCATTACTCAATCAAATGATGTTTTCCGCTTAAATAAAAGTTAGTTTTGGATCTTTATAATGCTATCTTAAAGTAAAAAAGAACGTAACAGAAAAGTAATAGTTTAACTAATACATTAATAGTGTAAAAAAAAATTAAACTACCAAATCATTTTTATGTGTTATATAGCAGACCAATATTTCTTATTTTCAGTATTACAAATTTTAGTTTTTATGAAAAGTTAATAATAGAGATCCTTTAAATCTTCTGATAGCATAAAAAATAATTTCATACAAATTAACTTTGCGTTAGAGTTTATTCTTCTAAGATGATTTAACTCTTACCACATTGAGCTGTGACAGTACATTGAATTCTTCGTTCCTTACTAAATGGTTAGAAGTTTGAATCTTGATAATATAGAAATGTCTGGTGGGAGCCCCAGGGGTACAGACGACTAGTTGGTAAGTGGCAAGGTGATTGGGGTACAACCGTTCCGATGTTGCGGGTTCGAATCCGTATGGTGACAGTCTTTACTAAAATATTGCAAGGGATGTTGCTGGATTCGTGACCTGTTGGTCCTCTCCCTTACAGGGCTGTCACTCGCGCATATCCCTCAATTTATATTCCACCTGGCCAAGGGGCCTCTGATACAGGAAGGTTTCGCCTTCGGGACTTTCCCCTTCACAAAGAAATGCCCGGTGAGAGCGTTTACCCAGCACAATTATAAATTAATAATCAGTAATTTTTAAATATGGAAAGTATAATCGGAAAAAGATTAACTCCTCCTCCTAGAAATTCAAATCAGATCAAACATTGAGCCAAACAAGGGATTTAACAAGACGTAGCTAGCTACCTCCTAGGCCAAAAAGTTTGCATCATAATAAACATTGCAAACATTATTACTAGTACTAACTGCTAACATTAACACTAAAATGAAGTAGGAGTACTATTACAAGTCAAAACAGTGACCTGACAGAAAGCCGTTAGGAAGAAGCACCAAATTAACAAAAGAACATTAAGTTAACACTTGTAGTGAGGAAAGTAGTAAATAATGAGTAGCTAGTTATAATAGCCCATAGAGTGATAGCTAGCTAGTAGTAGCAATAGTACAACTATTGAGCTATTTATCAATGAATATTTGCTAGTGTAGGGTTAATATGTTCCTATATGAAAACCCTAAAGACCGGCCCCTAATTTATATCCTATATACGGGGGGGGGGGGGGACATGAACTTGATCATGTGGTCCTTTTTCCCCCAATTTTCATCTGCCACTTTCTAACACATGACAAAGGGTAATTAGATTTTGCCTTCCTTAAGACATGTCTCATCAATCCTTTGTGAAAAAACATTGACAAGACTTCCATTAGTTTGAGCGTGCATGCCAATTTACCCTGTATCATGCACCCATCTTCTATTCTTAATCACCATCATAACCTAAGACTAAGGGTGGTCAGTAGGTCGGGATCGGCGGGATCGGGACAGGCGGGATTCGCCGCCGTCCCGTCCCGTTTCCGATCCCGTCGGAATCGGATCGGGGCGGAATTGGACTGGGGCGGGATCGGGTCGGGACGGTTACTTTTTTTAAAAATAACATATATATAAAAAAAACTCAATAATTAAATAAGATAGTGTAATAAAAATATCTCAAGACTGTTTTTGTGCCTCTTATATTATTTAATAGACATATAATTTTTTTAATACAAATACAATTATCAAAATTGCAACTTTGTGGTGTTGTTCAAAAGTTGCAAATTACATAGTAAAATTGCAATTAAAAAAATTACATTTTGAAAAAAACATGTTCTAGTTTCTTGATAATTTCTTGTGGTTCTTCGGTTGGAATTGGTATTTGTTGGTCAAATTGCTCCACGTCGCTTCCACCACCTTCGGATAAGATTTCGTTGTAGTTTTCGTCTTCTTCTTCGTTGATCTCCGATTGACCGCACCTTTTCCGCTCCGCTCGTATCCAATCTCTGAATAATACTACAATCTCCAAGCTGTCTCCGGCTAATGAGTGGCTGTGCTCTCCTATTTGATATCTGCATGCAGAAAAAACGTTTTCAGATGCCGTTGATGATGCTTGAATGTTCAAAACATCTCGGGCCATTATTGAAAGTGTCAAAAAGGTCTTCTCATTCCCCCTCTAGTATTTCAGCAAGTCTTCATGTCCTTCTTCATTGAGAACTGCTTGGTACGGTACAAAACCCTGCAAAATAAAAATATCAAACTCGCTAATTTAGCGGTACGGCCGCACATTCTATTTCTGAGACTTTCAATACTAGCCGTAGAAACAACATGTCTTTTGTGAGGTTGTGTTGAAGAAGAAGAAGAAGATGGTATGAAAGTCGGTAGGTTGCTAGCACTTTCTTGTTGGTAAAACCTATATACTTTTTTGCATTCGTCTTCTACGCTAGACAACACTTCTTCTTTAGTTTGTTCAATAAGTGGTGGGTGATTTGGATTTTTGGGACTTGGAGGTAGTAGTACTGCTATACAATCGTAAATAGTTTCAATAAGTGTTTAGTACCCTCTATTTTAATAATTGGATTTAATACAACATCAATAATATAAATAGTGGGAATAAGAATAAAACATTTTTTTATTTTGATAAATATTATTTTAATAGCTGCATTATAAGCTGGTTTATCCATATATTCATTAAGCAGTAAAAATATTAGAGTTATATAAACAACATAGTTGAAATAGTAGGATAATATATACCGAAAAATTCTTTTGTTGCTTGAAAAAAATTCTGTAAAAATACAATAAGTTCGGAAATTTTTCCCCAATCGCTATCTACAATCATATCAGCTGAATTTTGATTATGAGAGTTAAAAAATAAAGTTATAGGTTTTCTATAGTCATAAGCAACAAGTAGTTGCTCGTATAAAGAATTTCACCTAGTGGGTACTTCTTCTGGATTTTTCTATAAGGTAGTTGGCAATCGTGACAAGTTTTTTTATATTTTTTTCTTCGTTGTATTCTATTATTTTTAAAAATAAAGTTTATAGCAAATTGTATTTTACTAAGAATGTCTTCAAAAAGTGATAGACCATCTTTTACAACTAAGTTATATATATGACACGCACATTTTATATGAAAATGATCTGAAAAAAATGGAGTTAAACTATTTTTTAAAATTGTAAAAGCATAATTGTTAGAAGAAGCGTTATCTAATGTAATAGTCATAATTTTATCAGTTATTCCGTAATAATCGCACACTTGATAAATATTTTCTGCAATAAAAGTACTAGTGTGCCTATCATCTATATATCTATACGCTAAGATACGTTTTTGCATAGACCATTTATAATCTATCCAATGATAGATTACCATTAAATAATCATGACCGTTAGTACTACGGCCTATATCAGAAGTGATAGCCACTTTGCCATTAAAATGATATAATGAATAACGTAAATACTGTTGATATTCATGTGCAAATTTAAATACATATCTCTTAACAGTTGATCTAGGAAAACCGTTAAAAGCAGGATTATGCATATCTCTAATGTAATGAATATAACCGAGAGATGAAGAAAATGAAAAATGCAAACCCTCCACAACAACTAATTTTGCTATTGCTTCCCTATATATATGTTTATTATAATTAGGGCCTACAATTTCCCCCGTTGTGGGGTTAATTTGACCTTGTACTTGGTCCGGGACAGTATGTGAACCTTGTCCCGATGGAGCGGACGTTTGCGCACCCAATTTTGAAGCCTCATATTGGGCATACCTAGCTGTCTGAGCCGTTGCTACGTGTCTCATTAAACCCCCTGTCCCACCGTGACCTTTTCCAATTTTAAATTTTAAAACATCTCTACAAATTTTAGATCTAGCTACTTGATTCTCTACGTCCCTATCAAAAAATGTCCATGCATATGATTTTAATGGTCGATTTACTGGACCTCGTCTCATACTAGGGGGAATATGAGTCATTTCAGTTGAAGGTGCACTAGTGGGTGTGTTGTCATCTACATTAGTGGGTGTATCATCTAGATCATCGTCTAAATTAAAGTCTTCTTGAGTTCCAGAAAATAGTTCATCGTCTAAATCTAATGGTATTGTAGGAAAATATTCAGTATCAACAAAATCATCATGTGTAGGAATATGATTCTGTCTAGAAATAGGACTCTTGCCCTTATTGCCCCTACTAGAAGAAGCCTGACCCCTACCCGTAAGCATACGTTTAAATTCTTCCATTATGAATTTATAATTATACTAATAAATAATTAAAATAAATAAAATTAAGTGCGCTAATAAAAATAAACAGACTAATAATTTAATGAAGGAACGAATGTACCAAACGGCGACGTAACGTCAACGTGTAATCGAGAGGTTGAAAATTGAAACTTTGTACGATGGAAGATCCTCAAGCTAGTTGTCAACTTCACTCCCAAATGAATAAATAAAATTCAATATTTAGTAGACAATGTAGACTTATAGAGAGATAGATTGAGAGATTAGAGAGATTGTAGGAAGATTTGTGAGAAAGATGAAGAGAAAATGAGGTATTTAAAGTTGGAAAATTAGGTTAAAGTGTAAATATAATAACTTATGGGTTAAAAATAAATATTAAGGGGTTGGGGGAGGGGAGGCCAAGAATGGCCGTTGGTGCAACAGTTATTTGTGCAAAGGGGGAGTTTCGGGCGGGATCAGGGGCGGAACCGGGATCGGGTCGGACCTGGCGGGATTGGGGCGGGACGGGACGGGTCGGGACTAGACCATGTTCCGTCCCGGTTCGAGTCCGGATACCTCAAAAAAAAAATCGAGGTCGGGGCGGGACCGGACCGACCCGGCCCACTGGCCAGCCATACTAAGACTAATAATTCAGAGCAAATGTTACAAGGTCATGGCAAGACTTGGGAAGCTAAATCTTGGTACAATTATTATTCTTTAACTTTGACCATAACTATTTGGTTAGACCACATTGAATCTCTTTTATGTTAGTTAGTAGTTACAATATGGTATTTCTTACTGTCATAGTCACTCCGAATAATCTCGAAATGTTAAGATTCATTAAAAAATTTAATAAGGGCTAAATGTTTGTTTTACATGTCAATAGGGGCCAAAGACGAGGATAATGCAATAGAGAGGTATGAAAATACAATGTGGTTTGGAATTTTATTTTGTCTTTGAACAATTCAAAATAAACAACTTTATCCGTCGTCCCATTGTTGGCACAAGAATACCCTTAGCATTATTAATCAGCTCAAAAATACGCTCATTGTTGGCCATCTCAAATAGTTTAACGGCAAAGTTAGCCATTTTAACCAAGTTGGAGCAACCGTTAGTAATGAAGGCATTTTTTTAGCTATACTTGACTAACGACAATTTTTGAGTTACAAATTAATGGTAATATTTTGTGTCAGAAATAAAATGGAGGACAAAGTTATTACTTTCAAATAATTCCGAGGTAAAATAAAAAACTAAAACAGTTAATGAAAATGTGAGATGACAATATGTTGGTGGGGTTCAACAGTCATGAGTCTAGGAAGACCTAGCTAGGTGAAGAAATTAAAGTGATCAAAATTTAGGTCATCACACACAACAAGTAAAGGAGGAAAGATTGATAGGCTAGCTAGCAAGCAAATTGTACACCGACTTCTGTGAACTATCCAGAGGAGGAATTAGATTTACAACTCAACAATACTATATATAAAAGGGGTTAGAAATTAAAGAGCCATCCAAAGTGTTTGGCCCGGTAGCCAATACATTAGGGTATTGCTGTCTGAGGTTCCGTGTTCGAATCCTCTGATCAGCGAGAGTGGAACTGTGTTCCCCCAAAAAAAAATCCCTCCATACGCGTAGGGCCAAGCGGTGTATACTAATCCGTAGGTGGGGTTTTCTGGGGTATGGGGTCGTAATGCGGTGGGATCAGTCACTTTAAAAAGTTTACCCTACCTTAGTTTAGTCCTCCGGGGCATAGTCCAGTGGCAAAGCCTGGGCGCTATAAGGCGCTCTGGCATGGGACATCGTGGGTTCGATTCCCCGCAAGCACGAAGAAATTCTGCATGTTGGGGAATTTGACCTTGTCTCATTGATCAGTTGTACGCTCCCGAGCGCCACCGGAGCACATCCCGCGATTTACCTGGTGATAGTTGTTGAAGGACCGGTGCTATTACCTCCAGGACGTCTGGGTAATACCAGTGAAGTAGTCAGGCGCAAGCCTGGAAACCTGGATTATCAAAAAAAAAAAAATTAAAGAGCCATCCTCTTTATAAGTCAGTAAAAAAGCAATCACAAAATTTAAGTGTACCATTTTGCAGTGCTTAAAATAAAACATGACATCATTCTCAATTTAGTACACAAATAGTAAGTAAAGGTTTGTTATTCTTATTTCACGTACCCCCGACACATGGTTTGGTGGATGTTAATGAAAGACGAGCCGTGTATATCACTTTGTAGAGTTGTACATATTTAATTCTTGTACAAATATAATTATGATATTAGTCTTATATTAGAAAAATCTATTAAAATTATAGTAGAAAAAATATAGATTTATTTTCCATATTTAGATATTGTATATTGTAAATACACCTCTTCATTAATGAAAATAATCAATGGACTATTTCTTTCATGATATCAGAAGTCTAGGGCAAATATTTTTCTTCTCCAACCCACATTTCCGCTGCCCTAATTCTCGGCAACCGAGACCTCCTCGGCCGCCGACCACTCCCTCTACTTTTCTTCCCAATTTTTTTTTCAAATCCCTAATTCTCTCGTGTCCTTTCAGTATGTCTACCTCAAAAAACACCTTTCATCCTGCCCTTACCGTCTCCAATATCAAGAACAACATCCCTATCATTCTTGAGATGAAAAACGTCCAATATGCGACGTGGGCAGAATTATTCAAACTTCACGCACGCTCTCATCGAGTCCTTCGTCACATCATTCCCGTGAAAAAAGGCAAGGAGAAGGTGCCTACCACCGATGATGACACTGAGTTATGGGTAACTCGTGATGCAACGGTACTTCAGTGGATTTATTCCACTATTTCTACGGATCTCTTGCAAACTATTATTGAACCCGACGCGACGGTAATGTACACTTGGAATAGGTTGCGTGATATATTCCAATATAACAAAAATTCTCGTGCCGTGACCCTTGAGCAGAAATTCTCACACATCACCATGGAGGATTTCTGAATGTCTCAGCCTATTGTAAAAGGCTCAAGGAGTTGGCTGATCAACTCATGAACGTTGGTGCGCCCTTCATGAATGATCGTCTTGTTCTCCAGATAGTTGCAGGCCTATCCGAGGCTTATAATGGCGTTGAGACACTTCTTCGTAAAAGTAATACTCTCCCACCGTTCTAGCAAGCACGTTCCATGCTCATATTAGAAGAGGTCGGCTTAGCTAAAACGGCAGCACCAGAGTAAATTCAGTCATGATGATAGCCACGTCTGATGACCCTTACTCATTCTTGGACAATTCTAGCCAAAATCATACCAACAGTGGCGCCAAAAAGGGAAAAATTTTAAAAAATAGAGGCAAGAACCGCGACGGCAGAAGCGGCAATGGTGTAGGACGTGGTCGTGGCAGCAGTGGTGGGGGATGTGATGGCAGTGGACTGGCTGGGCCGCAACCTTGGGCCAATGCATAGTGGTCGTGGGACTGGACCAGTGGCTAGTGGTCCACGCCATAATTCCCATTTTATTCTCCCAATTGGGCCAGGCCCAATTACACCCAGCAGCAGCAGGCTGCCCAACAAACATCGATTGGGCCTTGGGAGCAGGCTGGCCTACTTGGGCCTTGACCTCAGCAGGCTTTCGCTGATGCGGGCACAACATCGGTTCCGACACCTACGGATATTAAGGCCGTGATGCATACACTTGGTTTAAATCATTCGGAAGTGAATTGATACATGGACACCGGAGCCACTTCTCATATGACTTTCGTGTAGGTAATCTCTCGTCTTATTTTAATTTGAGCAAAAATTATGGCATTATTGTTGGTAATGGCAATTCAATTCCTATTCATGGTTATGATCACACAAAGTTATCTCTTCCAAATCCACCGTTAGCCTTAAAAAATGTCCTTCATGTTTCTCACTTAATTAAAAATTTAGTGTCTGTTCGAAAATTCACAACTGATAATTGAGTTTCTGTTGATTTTGACCCTTTTGGATTTTATGTGAAGGATTTCACAACGGGGATACCTCTAATGAGATGTAATAGTCGGGAGAGGTTTATCCAATCACCATTACCACCACTTCCACGAGTCAAGCCACACCATCAATGTTTGCCACTCTAGCACCTTCCTTATGGCATGAACGTTTGGGTCATCTGGGGCGTCAACTATTTCTTCTCTCAAAAATAGTAATTTTATTGATTGTAATAGTACGCGTAGTACTAATATTTGTTCTTCTTGTCCACTAGGGAAATATATTAGATTACCTTTTGTAGCCTCTACTTATAATACTTCGATTCCTTTTGATATTACTCATAGTGATTTGTGGACATCTCCCATTTTGAGCTCTTTGGGTTCATCACTATTATGTGTTATTCTTGGATGATTATTCTATTTTTTTGTGACTTTTTCGTTGTCTAAAAAGTCTCAAGTTTTTTCAACATTCTTAACATTTAGAGCATTCATCCGTACACAATTTGAACGGGAAATATAAAACATTCAATGTGATAATGGAAGGGGAATTTGACAATGGGCCGTTTCGGGAATTTTGTAACAAAAATGACATCTCTTTTCGGTTTTCTTGTCCTCATATGTCCTTACAAAATGAGAAAGCCGAAAGAAAAATTTGTATCATTAATAATATTGTTCGAACTTTACTAGGCCATGCTTCCGTACCCCCTTCTTTTTGGCATCATGCATTGCCAATTGCTACTTACCTTCCTAACATACTTCCTAGCAAAGGATTAGCATACCACTCTCCTCTAAAAATTCTTTATCGTAAAGTTCCTACGTATTCTCATATTAGGGTGTTTGAGTGTTTGTGTTATCCTCTCTTCCCGTCCACTACAATTAACAAACTTCAAACCCGTTCTACCACTTGTGTATTTTTGGGTTATTCGTCTAATCATCGTGGTTACAAATATTTTGATTTATCCTCTAATAAAATCATAATTAGTCGTCATGTTATTTTTTATGAAACCCAATTTCTATTTTCTAAACTGTATAATTCCGTAGCTAATTCTTATAATTTTTTGGATGATGGGCTCTCACGGTATGTCGTCCATCATTTAATTGGGCCATCATCTCGGGATCTGGACCAGCAAACACCGGCTGGCCTAGTACCCACTGACCCAGTTCCGGTCCGAGACACAAATTTGCCAGCAGGCCCATTGCCTGCTGGCCTAAATATTTCTTTTCCAGGTCCATCGTCTAAGACAACAGGCCCACTACTTCCTGGCCCAAATTTCCTACAACTTGGTCCAGGTCGCCAGTTGGCCCAATAATTTTTTCTCCAAGTCCAGTCGTTCGGCCAACAGGCCCACAGCCTGCTGGCTAGTCTCAAGGAAGTTCGCCACCTTCCATAGTCCAGTCTACTTCTATTCCGAGTCAAGGGCCCATTACTCGTAGCTAACCGGGTATTTTTAAACCAAAATGACATTTTAATCTAAATTCTAATGCCACTAAATCACCCCTACCACGTAACCCAATATCTGCCCTTCATGATCTGAATTGGAAAATGGCCATGGATGATGAATATAATGCTCTTATTGAAAATAAGACGTGGGAGTTGGTGCCTCATCCGCCTGGTATCAAATTATTCGTTCTATGTGGATTTTTGTTCATAAGAAAAATCTGACGGTTCTTTTGAAAGGAATAAGACCCGTCTTGTAGGTGATGGTAAAACTCAATAGGTTGACATAGATTGTGGAGAGACATTTAGTCTGGTGGTCAAACCGGCAATCATTCACACTGTTCTTAGTCTGGCTCACTCGAAATCATGGCTCATTCATCAGCTGGATGTGAAAAATACTTTCTTACACGGTGATCTTAAGGAGAACGTATACATGCATCAGCCCTTGGGTTTCAGGGACCCCGATCATTCTCACCATGTCTTTTTGATGAAGAAGTCCTTGTATGGGCTTAAAAAGGCCCATCGAGCTTGGTATAAAAGATTTGCAGATTATGTGTCTATTATTGGGTTTTCTTACAGCCGGTCAGATCATTCTCTGTTCATCTATCATCGTGGTACTTCTCTGGCATACATTATGTTATATGTGGAAGATATTATATTGACTGCCTCTTATGATAAACTGCGCAAGTCTATCATGTCTCTTCTCAGTTTCAAATTTGATATGAAAGACTTGGGACCCCTGAGTTATTTTTTGGGTATAGCTGTCACACGTCATGCAAGTGACTTATTTTTATTACAGATGAAGTATGCGACTGAGATTATTGAGAGAGCTGGCATGTCATCTTATAAGTCATCTTCTACTCCGGTTGACACCAAACCAAAGCTGAGTGCTACCACTAGCACACCTTACGAGGATCCCACCCACTATCGCAGTCTTGCAGGGGCTATTCAGCATATTACTTTCACGAGGCCTGATATTACGTATGCAGTGAAGCAGGTGTGTTTATTTATGCATGATCCGAGATACGAGCACATGCATGTGCTCAAACGCATTGTGCGTTATATACAAGGAACTCTTGATTATGGTTTGCATTTATATTCATCCTCCGTTTCTACTCTCGTGTCTTATACAGATGCTGATTGGGGTGGATGTCCAGATATCAGACGTTCGACATCTGGTTATTGTATGTTTCTTGGTGATAAGTTGGTCTCTTGGTCGGCAAAACGCCAGGCTACTTTATCGCGATCCAGTGCGGAGGCCGAGTATCGAGGGGTAGCCAATGTGGTGTCTGGGTCATGTTGGTTGCGTAATCTTCTGTTAGAGCTTCACTTTCCTTTTCAGAAAACTACATTGGTCTACTATGATAATGTTAGTGCAGTCTATCTCTTTGGGAATCCGGTCCAACATCAGCGCACTAAACATTTCGAGATGGATATTCACTTTGTTCGTGAAAAGGTAGCTCGAGGACAAGTACGTGTCTTGCATGTCCCTTCATGGTACCAGATTGCTAACATCTTTACTGAAGGTCTCCCCTTAGTGCTGTTTGAAGATTTTAGGGACAGCCTCAGCGTATGACAACCGCCCGCTATGACTGCGGGGTGTGAAAGACAATATACAGGACTACAACCGTGCATATCACTTTGTATAGTTGTCCATATTTTACCATAGTTATAGAATTCATGTACAAGTGTAATTATGGTATTAGTTTTGTTTTAGGAAAAATTACTAGAATTATAGTAGGAAAAGATAGATTTATTTTTCATATTTAGATATTGTATATTTATATATATACCTCTTCATTAATAAAAATAATCAAGAAATTATTTTTTTCATTTAACTTCTCATACCCAAAAAGTTTTGGATATATAGGGTTGAAGGGGGATTAGGTGGGCAATAATAATAAGAATTTTCCTTGGTATTGTTTCTTCTTCTAGGATTTAGGTTTGTCTTTTTTTCAATTTTTTGAAATTTTCCATCACATAAGTGATTGGGAATGGCGTAGTGAGACAATGGAATATACACCTGAGTGAAAATTTTCTTGTCATACCTCAACTTTCTTCTTGGTTTTTATATATTTGCACTAAGCATCCTAGTTTGTAATATCATCCTAGAGTGCATTACAAATTCTGTGATGATCATACAATATCTAATTTTTTCTAGCTTTTATTTTCTTCATGCTTGTTATTAGTAGAGGTTCGTTACCTCATTAGGTTTGGTAAGGTAAGGTAAGACCTAGCCCCTCTTGCTTGTACTTATCCCTATTGAGAATTTTGTTTATTTTAAAAAACTATAATAAAAAAATAAGATTAAAGGAAAAAAATATTTTTTGGTGGTGGATTTAAGTTACATGTATGGATAATACGTATAAAGATTCTTTTATATCATTGGTGTTGTTTAATTTGTGATTGCCATTCTTAATAGTGACGGAATCAAAATTTTTATCAAAGAGAATCAAAATATAAAAACGCACGCACAAAAAAAAAAAATCAAATTTCCAACAAATTAAGGAAGTGTCTCCTTATATAGACAAGGATGGCTCCACCACCGGCAGCTAATTACTATACTTATCAGATTATCAATTCATGTGAAATCAATAGACATAGAGCAAATTTTTTATCTATATATAATTAATGGAGTACTTTAAATAATGTGATTTTTTATTTTATTTTCTTGGGATAATGTCAGTGCATGAACTTCAAATGTTTCTCATTATTTCTAACATTTTCATGTACACAACCTATATATACACTGTAAAGGACCTAGTCTGAAACCTAGCTAACTAAACCCTAGCTAGAACCGCTGGTGGTCTTTTCATCAATCTATCCATTTACTTTCTGTTTGTGATATCTGACCTTAAACAGTAGTCCCCATTGTACTAAATAAACTTATCTGCATGATAGAGTGAAGAGACTGAAACACTGTTCAAGTAAAAAGAAAACAAAATTAATAGTAGACTGAGGGGTCATTTGGTTGATGAGATAAGGGACATCACTCCAAGGTAAAATGTGAAATTATTTTATTCTATGTTTGCTTGAATTTGAATCAGTAATCTTGGAATTAGTCATACCACAATTGTAGTATTGTTTCGAAATCACTTTTAGTGTGGTACAATAGTCTCGGAGTGAAACACCAAAATAAGCCCGTTGTCCTTCACCAAGGTTCTTCTCCCAGAGTCCTTTAAAATGTACAAGGTTAAAATTAAAAATAAAAATATATCCTTACTACTTATCTAGTGTAAAATCACACACATATCTAATTAGTCTAATATCCCATATGTAGTCTGATAATCATATCTACCAAAAGAATATATTCACCAAAGTTAATCCTGTCATTAAATAATTCTCGTAAACTATAATCCCATAATTATATAGTTCTCGTATTATAATTTTGTCATTATAATTCCGAAATAACTTGTTCACCAATCAAAAGACCTCTAAGAGATGAAGGGGTATTCATGGAATATTGAACAAAGATAGTACAAGAGGTGTAATTATATAGTTATACTGGTGGGCAAGAAACAATTCAAACTGCAAGGATCGAATCTCGTCAGCGGCAGTGTGGGGATTTCTTCTTGAAATAAAGGAGGGCCCCTTGTGCGCAGCGTGGTAGTGGTCTAACCTTTGAAATCAATTGAGTCATCATGATTTATCTTCTTCAAAGACCTGTCGGACCAGAGTGTGGGGGCTCCTGGGGTGGGAGATTCTACCTTTTGGAGCAAAGAAACAATTCGAACTGTGCATGGGGCTGATGTAATATGTGAGGGCATATGGTGTCAGTAATGAGCAAATGTAAATATGGAAGAGAGAGGGGCTTTTGTTATGATAACTCTAGTAGTTGGTGGGGGTGGGGAGGGGTGGGGGTACTCTGTATAGAAAGAAAGATGAAAAAAGGTACAGTCTTTGATTTCGTTTGAGATTTTCTTTCATTGATTGGGGTAGGAGACGCTGCTTTACAAACAGAGAGGAATCGTCCGCACTTGCATTTCCATTTCCATTTTTTAACATTTACTTATATTTTTATTGTGTTGTTTGTATGTGTGAGCTATAGATTATGGGATCAAGTCCACGTGAAATCAGACATTAATACTTGTATTAGGGTCTATTGTCAATATCATATTTCTTCGAACCGACCCCTTTCGAACCCTACTAATGAGGGATGCTTTATGCATCCGACTATTTTTTTTATTTGTATGTTTAGATAAAAGATTTAATTGATATTATTATTGTATATTTTAATGTATTGTACGAGTAACAAATAATCTAATCATATTATTTGAGTTATTCATCACATTGTAACGAATAATTATATTTTATATGATATGATACGATACAAAGAAGGAGAAAGTTGTTTGACCAAATATTAAAGATTGTGTTTTGTAAGATTGTATTAATTTTACTTGGGGAGTCTTTCTCATTAATATAAATATATATAATTTGCATAAGGTGGAATCCTAATACATCAAGGATCCTAATCTAACATAAATATACAACACTCATAATTACACAATAAATCGGGAATATATGGAAAATATTCGCTAATATGTTTGTTAGAAATTTATGAGAACTACCAAGATTTAAATTTTTACTATGCCAAGGTGTACTAAGATATAGTGGTCATCGTGAGCTAGTATTAGGACTTTGTAGGTGATATCAGTTGCTCTGTTCTCAAATTCTGGTCATTGCACATCCCACAATTTACTGGTAGCAGTGCTGAGGGACCGAGACTACTATCTCGAGCAATAGTCTGGCGTAAGTCGGAAAACTAAATATATAAAAAAAAGATATGTACAATGATTATTCTTCAATACATTTCACATTTTTCATTGGAAAATGTGAATTTCAGTTTTGGAGGAAAAGTAGCGGGAAATTAAAGATCGGGGGCGAAAGGATACATCTGAAGCAGTAATTAGTAAGTATATAATAATCATAAATTTTCTTCGTGAGATTTCTGTTTCCATTTTCTATTGTCGTATTTAGTCATAGGGCATCGAGACATCTGAGTTTGGATGTTTTGGACACAATAGTTTGAACAAATAGCATTGTCCACATAAAATTTATTTAGCCTAAGTTTTATACACGATTAATGTAAATAATGTATTATATTATTAAATCATTCAAAAAACATTTAAATATATATTTTTAAAATGTGATATCAGAAATCTTAAAAATAAGACGTGTTGCATGCTATAACATGTAAAGATAACCTGATAATATAAATATTAAGTAGAATACATTGACAGTCCATAAAACTTATTAGTAAATTTCATTGTGTTCTAATTGAATATCAGACTCAATTTTAAAAAAAAATATTACGTATATTCTCAAACTCCTATAACATAGATAAATTAACCACTTAAAATATGTCACATCTTTAATTATATGCGCCAATCTCAATAAGCTATAAAACTCCATGCATTTTTTAATTGACGGTGATATGTGTAATTAAAAGAGGAATATTTTATATAATTAACTTATCCATGTAACGAGAACTTGTAAACACACAATTTTTTTTCTTCAAAATATGAATTGAAAGTGTCTCCTAAGAACATTTTATTATATGTGTAAGTGTTCAATTAGAATAAGTCGTCGTATGAATGTCTCAATTATATTTACTAATAAGTTATATTATTTACACCAAGGATGTATCTTAAGTAAGCTCAAATTTATTTTACATTAGTGTATAAAAGTTTAGAATATAAAAAGGAAAAGAAAAGGAGAATGAATAAAAGTTAGAGAGATTGGTCCATGTCCACGTCCAAAGTCATATCTTATCAGCTGTGTCAAAGAGACAGAAGCAGACCCAAACGGTTAGTCTGGTTTCATTATATTGCATACATAAAGCCGTACTGCTACTCGATCGTTACAGTAACAAAGAGCAAACATATAGAGATTATAGTCCCCCTTCGTTTAAAGCTGTTTTTTTGCTTTCGCCACTTGGTTTTTCTATGCAGTAATACTACTTTACTCATTCTTTTACATTGTTTGTGCTTATGCTCTGTCTTGAGTCGATAGTCTCTCGGAAATAGTCGCTCTATCTAACAAGGCAGGAATAAGGTCTGCGTACACTCTACCCTCCCAGATTTCACGTTGTAGAATTTCACTGAATATGTTGTTGTTGTTGTTGTTAATAATACTAGCAGTAGTAGATAAGATTCTTTATGATGTTATTGTAACAAGTGGCATGTATTGTTTTGAACTGAACTTTTTTTATTTTTCTTAAACATTTTTCTTCTTTACTACTGAGTATGTACGTTGTACAACTTATATATGGTATCAATAATTACATATTTTGTATGAAAAATAATACTCCTAGTGTCGGTTATTCTAAGTGATGAACAATTATGCCACTCCTATTTGTTACCTTGTGAAAAGAAATTCTTGGTTTGATTGTTCGCGTTTTTGTCCTGATTTTTTTACTATATTTGAGTTTTATTTTTTTTATTGAAGGAAAGTTAAAATATTATCATAATTATTTTTATTTTTTCTGAAAGGAAAATATAATTCTCTATCCTTCCCATAACTTCAAAACACAGAATAACAAAAACACAAAAAAACATACTCAGTGTAGTCATTTAGAAAGTTTTGTTTAGTAGAAGATTTTCATCTCTACAATTTTTATAGATTTTATATTAGTTTTTCATATATAGGTCAATTGACTAAATTCATATCATATAATAAAATCTTTTTTTATAATTTTTTTTCTTTGTCATCTGATTTATCGTCGTTCAATATTTATAATTATAAGCTTCCGCAAGCCCTCGTTACATTTGATCCCAACATTAACTACATGTGAAATGTTCTGATTTATGGTGGTAAATTGATGCTTGTATCTTACTACAGATCAAGACTCACCAAAGTATATGTATAAAATGCCACTTGGACCGAACCACAGTGCTATTTACGGTTTGGCATAAGTAGCTTTAACACAAATCATGTATTTGTGTTAAGAAACTCATTTAATATACATAAATAATCCATCCAGAACTTTGTAAACAAACTAAATATTGATTCAAAACCCAAAAATTAAAACTTTCTGCTTTGCCAACAACATTTTTTATTGTCATATGTTGGATGTTATTGTCAAAAGTATTTTTCGCACAACAAAAAATATTGCATGTCGTTGCAATAACCTCTGATGCGAAATGTTTTCGCAACAACAAATTATTATTTTTATTATCATTTACGTTTTTTAGCAATAATATATTATATTTTTATATATATTGTTGCTAAAATTTTGTTGCTAATTCTATTTCTTGTAGTGTGCCTCTGAGTCTTGGACCGGTTACATGCTTCAGGATCAATGTTTTTATTGAAGAGTTTCTGAAAAAGAGAGAAAATTTAAAAGGAAAAAACACCGGGTGAGAGGGGAGCTCATGAGTTGTTGACCACTATGATCTTCTACTCCAAAGTTTCAGGCCAGACGATGTGCAAAGTGTAAGTGTGTAACTTACCGGTTATTAGTATAAAGTTTCCATAAAAAATGACAATTGAAGACCTATCATGTTGTTCCAATTAAGTGTGAAAAATATTTGGAAAGGAAAGCAAAATAGTATGTAGTTGTACGATCGCGAACAAATATAGCTGAGACATATAGCACAACACAAATTGGGGGTCGTTGTGCATGACTACAACAAGTCTAACAACACTAAGAGAAAATTACAATCAAATAGCATTCGGTCATCTAGTGTACAGAATATGTATACAATGTATAGGTAATGTATATTTTATATTGATAAAAAATATACATGGAATATACATATAATATACATACTTATACACAATATATATGACCGAAGTGTATATATAGTGTATACTTATGCTATGTTGATAAACTAGTTACCAAAAGAGTACATTTACGTAAGTTTAGGGGGTCACGCGCGGGTGTTATTGGGATTAAAACGCACCATTTTATGGACCCTAAAAATTGAAGCTTATTGGGTCAAATGACCCTTGAAAGGAAATTAGCTAGAGTGATCATACAAAACTTTTATTTTACTTTTGGTGTTTTTTTCCCCCTTTGTTGCTTGTTGCCAAATGCAAGACACAGAAAATCAAGTAATCTAAGAATTCCTTGCCCTCTCCATGCTTGGGGGTCACCAAGAAACATTTTACAACAATTTAAATTCTTTTTTTCTAGTTAAACGATTCAGACAAACCAAAGACTACTTGATAGTACCATTATGTCTAATTGTCTATGCAAAGTTGCAAATGCAATTAAAGCTTGTAATTATGTTTGTACGTGCAGTAACAGATATACACAAGGATCACAGGTCGTTGGTCAATGTCGTCCTAGATTTTCGTTATATATTCAAAATATAAAGAAGTAAATACATAAATAATCAAATGAGTTCAACATTTTTTATATATACATAAATAACCGTTTTAATTTGTATATATAGTGTAATTTTTCAACAAAAAAAATCCAGATATATAGATAACTTTAAATATATACTATACTTTAGAACTCTTACTTTGAACTTGAATATTTCACAAAGTGCACAATAAATCACACACCCTAGCACTCTCTTCGAACTTCCTAAATCAGCCTCATATTTGATACTCAAAATCAATCAAATATTGTCTTTACATAAAAAAAAAAAAAAAGGAGTACTCAAAACATATTGAATTATCTGTTCATGCAAAAAAGTAGGCATTAATGCAGAGCCAATTGAGAATGAATACAACCATTAAAGGATGGCCCCTTGTGCGCAGCGTGGTACTGGTCTAACCTTTGAAATCAATTGAGTCACCATGATTTACCTCCTTCACAAACCTGTCGGACCGGGGTGTGGGGGCTCCTGGGGTGGGAGATTCCACCTTTTGGAATAAGAGAATGAACACAACCACATTTTAAGGGGTGAAGAAGTGAAAAATTCCAGAGAAAGGAAGTGAATCCAAATACTCTATATCTCAGAACTCCAAAAACAAACAAAAAAATCGTTTTCCAAGAATCATTGATCAGAAGAAGTGTTAAATTAATAAGGCAATTAAATGTGTCAGACTGAAATATTGTCCTTTGTTGCCATTGGAGAGATAACAAATAATTTCAATCTTTTTTTTTTTTTTTGATAATCCAGGTTTCCAGGCTTGCGCCTGACTACTTCACTGGTATTACCCAGACGTCCTGGAGGTAATAGTATCGGTCCTTCAACAACTATCACCAGGTAAATCGCGGGATGTGCTCCGGTGGCCAATTTTCTGGGAGCGTACAACTGATCAATGAGACAAGGTCAAATTCCCCAACATGCAGAATTTCTTCGTGCTTGTGGGGAATCGAACCCACGCTGTCCCATGCCAGAGCGCCTTATAGCGCCCAGGCTTTGCCACTGGACTATGCCCCGGAGGACAAAACTAAGGTAGGGTAAACTTTTTAAAGTGACTGGTCCCACCGCATTACGGCCTCATACCCCAGAAAACCCCACCTCCGGCCTGAACCTACGGATTAGTATACACCGCTTGGCCCTACGCGTATGGAGGGATTTTTTTGGGGAACACAGTTCCACTCTCGCTGATCAGAGGACTCGAACACGGAATCTCAGACAGCAATACCCTAATGTATTGGCCACTGGGCCAAACACTTTGGATACAAATAATTTCAATCTTAATTTCCCTCTCTTCTGCTATGCACGGAAACCTCTGATTTTCTTCACTTTCTCCCAATCTGCACGTGGATTTTCCATATCTCTATTTCAAGAATACTCAGTAAGTACCCGGCTGTTTAATGCAAATGCTTTTTTCCTACCAGAATTTAAGTCATGTACACAGACCACCTAAAATATATTTATAGTATCAGCATAATTTAACCAGCTATAATATTTTAATATCATATATACCAAGTAACCAATTATTAATACTTATTTGATTATAGAAATTTTTTTATCATTATCTATATCTATATTATATTAAAAGCATAAAAAATCTTAGAAATGTTGATTGAACTTTTGCTCTTCATTAAAAGTGATAATAATATTTCACCTATTTTATTTTTGGAAAAGTAAAAACCCACAAGTAATAACTGCCATAAGAGTCCTTTTTGGCTTTGAAAACATACCGTTATTTTTGGATTCCTTTCTTATGGCAAATATTTAGTGAAAAAAAGTAGAAATTAACTACCGTTATTTCTGGCAAAATAGCCATAGGTGTCCTTTTTAGCGTATAAAACGTTTGGAAGTTCAAACAGGATCTAACATGAAAACTAAAGAAACCTACCACTATATTAATAAGGATATATCTTCTTAAGAAAAAACGAAAGAAAGAAACCTCTTTAGATATAACTAATTGGAGATTAAATCGTTATTTAAAAAACATACATATAGATGGATGGATGCATTTATTTTTCCTACTGAATGGTGCCTTGCAATCTAACTCTGGCTGTTTATGTTTGTACAAGAAATTGTTGGCTGGAATCTGGAGCTAAGCCCGAAGACTACTCCGTAAGAAATTCTTTCGAACATACTGAGTGTTGTTTCTAAATTATATTTTAGTGTTGGATAAAACTGTAATGTTGGATCGTACTTTTAATTGGTATGATGTCGTGTTCTTCTTCATGAGAATCACTTTCGTTTCGTGTTTCTATTATGGTGTATTTGTTTTGAACGTTTTTTTGTTATCATCATGTAGCTTGAAACAAATAATCATCTTGATTATTCATTACTTGAAAGGCTATATATACAAGTTACATAATAGGAGAGAATCATATTCCTATTCTATTCCTAAAACCTTATTCTATACATTTATGGCAATACACTAATTATGGTAATACACTACTAATTATATTACAACATTACGTAAACTAGGATACTAAATATTTACCATAATTTACATTACCTAAAACAGCAAAACCGAGAGCCATTTATGGGAGCAAATCTGAGACTCAATATACACAATATACACATGTATATTGTGTATATTTAACACACCCCCGCAGTCATAGCGGGTGGTCTTCGAACGCTGAGACTGTCCCTAAAATCTTCAAAAAGGACCGAGGGAAGACCCTTTGTAAAGATGTCTGCAATCTGATATCTTGATGGGACATGACAGACGCGTACCTGACCCCGAACAACCTTTTCACGGACAAAGTGAATGTCCATCTCGATATGTTTAGTGCATTGGTGCTGAACCGGATTACAAGAAAGGTAAATGGCACTAATATTATCGCAATAAACCAAGGTTGCCTTTTGAATTGGACAATGAAGCTCTAAAAGCAAATTACGTAACCAACATGATTCTGAGACCACATTGGCTACCCCTCGATATTCAGCCTCGGCACTTGAGCGGGATAGAGTCGCCTGACGCTTTGCAGACCAGGAGACCAAGTTGTTGCCAAAGAATATACAGTAGCCAGACGTAGACCGTCTGGTGTCTGGACACCACCCCAATCAACATCCGTGTATGAGACAAGTGCGGATGTCGATGAAGGATACAAATGCAAACCATAGTCCAGTGTACCCTGAATATACCGAATGATGCGTTTGAGTGCATTCATGTGCTCAATTCTGGGATCACGCATGAATAAACACACCTGCTGGACAACATACGTAAGATCCGGTCTGGTAAATGTAAGATACTGAAGGGCCCCTGCAAGACTGCGATAGCGGGTCGGATCCTAGTAGGGAACGCCTGCCGCGGCACTAAGCTTGGGCTTTGTATCAACTGGAGTGGAAGTGGACTTACAGGATGACATCCCAGCCCTCTCGATGATCTCAGCTGCATACTTCCGTTGAGACAAGAATAATCCATCGGAATGACGAGTGACGGCAATCCCCAAAAATAACTCAAGACACCTAAGTATTTCATGCAAACTCAGAGCTGAGCATGGTCATGATAGACTGGCGTAAGACATCAGAAGAAGCAGTCAAAATGATATCATCCACATACAATAGAATGTAGGCCAAAGACGAACCACGACGGTAGATGAACAAGGAATTATCTGACCTACTGTGAGTGAACCCAATAGTAAAAAATAGTCAGCAAACCTTGTATACCAAGCCCGTGGAGACTGCTTAAGCCCATATAAGGACTTCTTCAACAAACAGACATGATGAGGACGGTTGGGATCCCTGAATCCCAACGGCTGATGCATAGAGATTGTTTCCTTGAGATCACCATGTAGGAAAGTATTCTTGACATCCAACTGATGAATATGCCATGACTTTGAAAGAGCCAAGCTAAGCACAATGCGAATGGTAGCCGGTTTGACCACCGGACTGAACGTATCCCCACAATCTATACCAACCTGCTGAGTCTTACCATCACCCACAAGCCGCGCCTTATGTCGAGCAAATGAACCATCTGAATTCTCCTTATGAGCAAAAATCCACATAGACCCGATAACATTAATACTAGATGGACGGGGCACCAACTCCTACGTCTTATTATCAATAAGAGCATTATATTCATCAGTCATAGCAATTTTTCAATTTGGGTCGTTTAAGGCAGACATATGATTCCGGGGCAAGGGGGATTTAGAGACATTAGAATCTGAATTAAAATGTCTTTTAGGTGTAAAAATACCCCGCTGACTATGAGTGACCGGTCTATGACTCGAGGAAGAATTGAGTGAATTTTGGGAATTTGCTGGGCTCGGGACGGATCGCCGACATGCGATGGGCTGCTAGCCCAAATCGGCAAAGCTGGGCAGAGGCGGACTAGTTCCGTTGGGCTAGGCTGGGCCAATCGGCTGAACTGATCCGATGTTGAAATTGCGACGAACAGTGGGGCGGCCGGCGATGGGCCATTGGAGGATTTTGGGTGCAGGACATGTCCAAAAAATGGTAAGTAATATACGGGGATATACCATCATCCAAAAAATTATACGAACTAGGCTCGGGAGTATGAACTTTATTTAAAGGAAATTGGGTTTCATAAAAAATTATATGGCGATTAATGATGATTTTCTTGGAGGATAAATCAAAGCATTTGTAACCACGATGATTAGACGGATAACCCAAAAACACATACGGAGTAGACCGGGCCTACCGTTTGTTAATTGTGGTGGATGGGAATAACGGATAACATAAGCACCCAAAAACCCGAAGATGAGAATAAGAAGGATTCTTACTATATAAAATTTGGAGGGGGGAAGAATATGTCAGACCTTTGGAAGAAATTATGTTAAGGAGATATGTCGACATTTGAAGAGCATGATGCCAAAAATATGGGGGTACGGAAGCATGAATTAAGAGAGTGCGGACAATGTTATTTATGGAACGAATTTTGCGTTCGGCTTTCCCATTTTGTGAAGATCTACGAGGACACGAAAAATGAAAATTGATCCAATTATTAGCACAGAACTCCCGAAACACCCTATTGTCATACTCTTTTCCATTATCACACTGAATATTTTTTATTTTTCTTTCGAATTGTGTTCTAATGAATGCTCTAAATTTTATGAAGACGGAAAACACTTGAGATTTATTTGCAATTGGAAACGTCCACAAAAATTTAGAATAATCATCCGAAAAAAGAACATAATACCGATGACCCAACGAACTTAGAACAGGAGACGTCCATAGGTCGCTATGAATAATATCAAATGGCATTGAAGTATGAGAATTTGAGTCTACAAATGGCAACTTAACAATTTTTCCTAACGAACAAGATTGACAAAGTTGGACCGAATGGTAGAGGCCAATCGACTGGGATGGTCCGGTTTGCTTGGCTGCCTGAGGGTGGGCCTGTTGGATGTGGCCCATCTTCTGTGTGCCCAGGCACCAGTGGCTCGCCTGAGCCCTTCTGCCACCACTGCCGCGGTGGTTGCTGCCACAACCACTGTTGTTCTCTGCCATGGCGTCTGCCGGAGAAGAGGCGAGAGAAAGGATAAAAATTTGGGGGGTCGTCATGTATATATTAAGGGTAGTATCGGACGTATACGAGGTTTATAACAACTCTAGGTGGCTGTATACGAGTAGTATACAATGGCTGGAGAGGTATATCAGCCGTATACATGTGTATACGGCCTGTTGAAGAGATACGGGTTGGACAACAGTATATCAGCATATATCAGATGTATACTGGCGGTATACAGGCGGTTTGGTGCAGGAAAAAGAACGGGAATGGCGGCCAAATTTTAGGTTTTAGGTCGAGAAGGATTATTAACTCTTGATACCATGTAGAATTGTATTAATCTCTCTTGGGGAGCCTTTCTCATTAATACAAAATATATATAGGGTGTACAATGTGGAATCCTTATACAACAGGAATCATATATCTACCATAATTATAAAAGACTAAATATTATTATTGTACACACTTTAATAGATATATTGAACTTTTAAAATGAATATTCAATGTCACCAACAAGAACTTGATCATTATAAATCAATTGAAGTGATAAAAAGAAATATTCACCAAAAAATCATCTATAAAGAGATATTAGATGAGATATAACTATATATCGTATTACTATTTCATACCATAAAATATATATCAGTACAATTACTATATAACTAACTTAATTGTTATTTATCTTTACAGATTTTGAAGGCATCCAAATATTTTCCAACTATTGAACCCGTGTTGTAATATTTATCTTTAAATGATTAAATGAATGTTATATATGTTCTAACGTCAGTTGTTATTTCACATAACTTAATATTCTCGCCCATAATTTTTAATAATCTTTAATTGGTCTTAGTGTAACAATTTTTTTTTATTCCTAGACGCAAAGTAGTCAAAGCGACAGAAGAAAATATTTCAACAAATATCATTTATAAAGGGATATCAGATTCGATACAACATAATATATAAGTATATCATGTTGCATTTATTTTCATCATTGAAATAAGTATTATATTTATTTTAACGGCCAATTAATATTTTTTAAAATTATTTTTTAATATTTTTTATTAGTTGACACGATACACACGTGCAACCAGTGGCGGAGCCACATAGGGTTGAGGGTGGTCATCCGAACCCCCTTCGGCGGAAAAATATTATTTATACATGACTAAAATTATTTTTACATATATATAGTAGATGTTGGAACCCTTTTTGACTTCTCCGTATATTTACTTTTTTATATTTTGAACCCCTTATTGAAAATCCTAATTCCGCCACTGCGTGCAATGCACGTACGTTAAAACTAGTCATGTAAATAAATATGATAAATACACGCCTAATCCTTTGTTCCAAGGGACCATAATTTAAAAAGTACCTTTTAGTCTACCCCATTCATTTAAAAGAGAAGGGAAAGGGCCTATGACATTGACGAATAATTTGATTTTAGTTAGACAGTGCTAAAGTGAATAGGAAAATATTACGGGAATGTCCTATACATTCATTGGAAATGTGGATAGTGTAACAGACCAAACTTTGGAATCATGGGTGACATGATCATATGATCCTCTATCAAACCAACACTGTCTTGACTCAGCTTGATCTACTAAACTCAACGGTGTTAGAGTAGCGGTTTTATACGGAGAAAGTCATCGGTTCAAATTCAATAATAGATAAAATCTACCAAAACTCCTCATTGGATTCCACTGTTTTTGTAAAATATATATTACACTGTCATTGCATGAGATTCAAACTCTACTTAGAATACCCTCAAAAGCAAATCTGGTTTCAAAATCTAGTTGAAATTTTCAAGCTTCTTATCAAAAGAATAGTGATACGCCCAACATTCTCAAAGATAATAAAAGAATGTCGATCTTATTTGGAAATGTTTCTCCTTCTTAGATAACATCTTGGATTTGCCTTCTCTACTAAAAAGCCACCCACTTAATAAATAAATAAAAACAAAACTTACGTGGCATAACTAGCTATTAGTACATAATTATATTTCATAGCTAAATATTGTATTTTAATTACACATGATAACTAATACCTCAAATACATCCACCGTATCATCTTTTTTCTAAAACCTCTCTCTTCTCCCTCAACTCTCTCTCCTTTTTCCTTCTCTTTTCTCCCTCCACCGCCGTCGGCCACCACAAATCGCCGGAGCTACGAAACTCATACTGCTCTCTTCACTGTCCAATATATTAATTCTTGTTTATATTGGGTTTTATGATCTTTTCTTCATTGGGTGTTGTTTAACTGTAGTTATATTGGTGTATATTAGGAGCAATTGAGGAATGAAATTGTGGCAGAGATCAACAAACTAGGACGTATTTTGTTGATTGATTTAGCTGATTCTTCGGGAGTAGACTTTTACCATGTTGAGAAACAAGCCCTCCGTCCAACCATGGTATTTCATTGATTGATTTAGCCGAATACCATGTTGAATAGTGGCATACCTTAGAATGAGGTGATTAAAGATCTCGCCCTGAAGTCGCCACTTGAGAGAGTGGCCGACTTGGCTCAGATCTGGCCGATTCCGTTCTCAGATCGGAACAAAATCCTCTTGTCACCGATGCCGTCATCAGATTAGAACTCATCTCCGCCAACGTCATCTTCTTCTCATTACCACCGTCGTCATCTCCTTCTCCTTCTTAGATTTGGATGTATTTTTTTCTTGTATTTTCTCAAATTTGGCCGGATTTTGAGTGTTTTCATCTTTTTCGTCTGTATTTTATTTCTTGTATTCATATTTGAGTGTATTCGTTAATTTTTTGATGTAAAATCAAGTGTTTGTGGATGTATTTTATTTCTTATATTCAATTTTTGAGTGTATTCGTACACTTTATTCACCTGTATTTCGAAGGAGATCCTTTTGTATACAAATGAGTATAGTGAATTTGAAATGTATTATAGTGTATTTATTTTTTTTAGTGTAAAATCCAATTTTTCGTTATGTATTTTATTTCTTGTATTCAGTTTTTTAGTGTATCCATAACTTTTTAGTGTAAAATCCAATGTTTGGGGGTGTATTTTATTTCTTTGTATTCAGTTTTTGGTTATATCTTGAAGGAGGTTTTTTTGTACACAAATAAATAAAGTAAATTTGAATACAACTTTTAAATGTAATAAATTGAATACAGTGTAAAAGTAATTACAAATGAATATAGCTAAGTTGAATACATCTGACTTGAATACAAAACAGATTTTTACTCGTTGTATTCATGAATACCACGAGACTGTTTTATGAATACAGTGAGTTGTAGCAACTAAAAAGTAGCTACGCCCTGTAAATATTTAAACTATAGCTATAACAAATTTAAACCCCCTAAACTATAGGTAAGTTTCACTAAAAAGGTGTTTTACAGGGAAAAGGGTGTTAGCCCAATTTGTCTTCACTTCCTTCTAACTTTAACTAGACACCAAGACCAGATGATCAATCACTCAAAACTCAGTCTAAATATAAGAAGCAACCTATGCATTTCTCCAATCATGATTATGTACAAGATTCACTCCCTTAAAGAACAATGGAGGATTTGGTTTTGTAGTTCATTACAAATTTTATCTTAATTATCTGATCCTTTTTCAACGGAGATCAGTAAGAAATAGCACAGAAGATTTGTAAATAAAGATCATTTTCTTGTATTTCAAACTGCAAGTGGGGATAAGAGATCATTTCCTCATGTAAACTCAAGAGGCCGTATTATATCATCTACAACAGGTTCTAGTTATTACTCAAGAGCCCATAAATCCCAAAAGGCCTCCTTCCTGACTCTTTAAGCCCAAGAGACTTAAGTGCAACACACATTAAAGCTTGAACTTTAATGCAGAGAAGCGCAAATGAAGCATAAGTCAACAATTAAATGTAATGCATGAAAACGTAACTATACAAGGGGTCGTTTGGTAGGATGCATTAGATTTGTGTAGTAATAATAACTTGTTTGGTACACTTTTTAAACCTATGTATAACTAATGTTTGCATTAGCTATACAACCTATTTGGTATTATCCTATGCAATGCAATGAGTTTTAATGCATGCATAAGCATGGTTAAAGACACAATTGCCCATGAAGTCCCTCACATAGTTTAGTATGAAAGATATTTTTGTAAACAATTGCATGTTATTCATGTTATTTCTAATACACCAAACCAAACGGTTGATAAAAAATAATCCACTAATGTCGGTGATTATTTCCATAACCAAATCAAATATCTTATATTTAGGGTGTAAATATTCTTAAGAGTATTCTACTATAATAGTAGCCTAGATTAAGTTTTGTATTATGTATATAATATTGTATTCAAGGAATGTAATGATCATGGAAAATATTTCCTTCATGGTATCAAGAGTAAAAATAAATTAACCCCCCAAAAACCCTAGCCCTAAGCCTATTCGCCCCCCCCCCTAGCCTAACATTTTTTTCAGGGTTGAAGAAGAAGACGTAGACGAAACCCTACCCATTTTGATTTCTTCATCATCTAAACCATGTTTAGGTTTCTTCCCTAGCCGAAACCCTACTCTCTATTTTCATCCTCTTTTCTGGTTAATCTTGGAAAACAATGGCCGACCAACCCAAAATACATCCCGCTCTTGCCGTAAACAACGTCAAGAACTTCATTCCGGTGATTCTTGAGATGGAAAAAAGACAATATTCATCTTGAGCATAGTTATTCAAAATTCATCGTCGCGCATACCAAGTCATTGACCATATTATTCCTCCAAAACTTCATTCGGGTGTCATGGAGAAAACAAGGCCACCGACATTGATATTGCCCTATGGTCTCGCTTGGATGCTATAGTCCTTTAATGGATTTACGACACGATATCCAGCGATCTTTTGCACACTATATTGGAACCAGATTCGACGACTTAACAAGCATGGGAGCGTTTGCAAAATATTTTTCAAGATAACAAAATTTCTCGTGCCGTTTATCTTGAAAATCAATTCACCAACGTCAAGTTAGACGATCTTACAAACGTCTCCGCATATTGTCAAGAGTTAAAAATGATTGTCGATCAACTTTCTAACGTTGGTGCATCGATGACGAATCAAATGTTGGTTCTCCAATTAATTGCGGGATTGAATGAACAATATGATGGGTTGCTACGTTCATTCAACAAAGTAATTTGTTACCCCCATTCTGTGAGGCTCGTACAACATTGATTCTCGAAGAAACTCGAAAAGTGAAGCAGGTAGCAACCACTGCCGGCACTGCCTTCATCTTCACCAACACCTATTCCACTAATTTGGGCCTTAAATTTCTGGTTTGGGGAATGCAGTGAATCGCACTAACAATGGACAGAAAATGGGTCAAGTTGCAACAATAATAAAGGGAAAAATAATGATGGAATGGGACGTGGTCTAGGTGATGGTTGACAGATCGACGGCAGCAATAACCACCGACAGCAGGGGAAGACGAGGCCCGTCCAGTGGAAGCCGCAAGCCCAATCAAACAGTGGGCAACCTTGGGGGTAGTACCCACCGTGGGCTTGGGCACCACAATGGGCTGCCCCTTCTTGCCCGTACCCCACGGCATCGTGGGCCAGGCCACCACCAACCACCAGATGACCCGGAGTACTTGGTAGCCACCCACAACAAGCATTTGCTGCCCATGGACCATCTTCGTCGAGTTATGTTCACACGGACATCGAGCAAGTCATGCACACTATGAATCTCAACGTTCCCGATGACAATTGGTATATGGAAACGGGTGCGATATCCCACATGATGACATCTCAAGATACTCTCTCGTCTTATTTTAATATGAGCAGTAATAAAAATATTGTGGTAGGCAGTGGACAAGAAATTCCAATTCGTGATATTGGGAAATCAAACCACCCCCACCCACCTTTACAATTACATAATGTCCTCCATGCACCCAAACTTAATAAAAACTTGATATTTGTACGTCGTTTCACCACTAACAACAATGTATCTGTTGATTTTGATTCGTTTGGTTTTCCGTGAAGGATTTTTAGACGGGGATGCCTTTAATGAGATGTAATAGCACTGGAAATTTATATCTCATCACCACCACCAACAACAACAACCAGACCACCAATCCATCAACTTTTGTTGTTTTGTCTCCTACGTTATAACATAATCGTTTGGGACACACGGGAGCACATGTGGTAAACTCCCTTAAGAAAAATAAGTTTATTGATTGTAAACCATCTTTGGGTTCTCATGTTTGTCAGTCTTGCATTTTTGGGAAACATGTTAAGTTGCATTTTTCTTTATCTACTTCAAACACTATTATGTCATTTGATATCATGCATGGTGACTTGTGTACATCCCCAGTTTTAAGTTCGGTAGGTCATAAGTATTATATGCTTATTTTGGATGATTACTCTATTTTTTATGGACATTTCCCATTGGAAAAAAATCATAGGTTCACACTAGTTTCAAACACTTTAGTACTTTCATCCAAACCCAATTTGAGAAGTCTATAAAATGTTTTCAATGTGACAATGAGAGAGAATTCATAAATAACCAATTTAAAAAATTGTCACACAAGTGGTATGGAATTTCATCTCTCTTGTCCGCACACTTCTCCTCAAAATGGGAAAGTCGATCGCAAAATATGAGCAATAAATAATTTAATTCGAACTCTTCTTGCTCATTCGTCCGTGCCACCATCATTTTGGCATCATGCTCTTCAAATGACCACCTACCTTTTAAACATTCTCCTTAGCAAGTTACTTTCAAATGTCTCACCCACACAAATCCTTTACCATCGTGTCCCTTCCTACACACAATTGAGGGTCTTCATGTGTTTGTGTTATCCTCTCTTTTCTTCCACAACGATAAACAAACTTCCAGCCCGTTCCACTCCATGTGTATTTTTGGGATATCCACAAAATTCTAGGGGCTATAAGTGTTATGATGTCTAGTGGAAAAATTATCATCTCTCGCCACATTATTTTTAATGAGACCACGTTCTCGTTTGCCAACATACACGTCCTCCCCACCCTCGTATATTTTTAGATATTGGGCAACATCTATTTTTGCAACACCATCTAAGCAACCCAAACAATCAAGCCCAAATGATGGAGCCCACTGCTCCCTCTTCCACCCAAACAATCCGGATACCATGCCCAATAATTCAACCACCGACGGAGCCCATTGCCTCCTCTCCCGCGGCCCAGTCAGTCAATCGCACCCCGCTGCCCTAACAGTCCACTTCGGTCCCAACTCGTTCCATCGAAACACTGTCATGCATGAAATTTTTTGGCCTAAGCGTCATTTTAATCTGACATCCTCTGTCCAGCCATCCCCGATTCCCCGAAATCTGAAAGCTGCCATGATAGATGAAATTGATGCTCTTATTAAAAATAAAACGTGGGACTTGGTGCCCCCGTCCTAATGTGAACATAATACGTTCTATGTGGGTTTTCTGTCATAAAAAGAAACCTGATTGTTCCTTTGAGAGACACAAAGTCCGTCTTGTTGGTGATGACATGTCTCAACAAGTTAGAGTGGATTGCGGTAAAACTTTTAGCCCAGTGGTTAAACCGGGCTAAACGATCACCTACATGAAATAGGTTACACGCATCAACCTTTGGGATTTCGAGATCATATTCATCCTGATTATGTTTGCTTGTTAAAGAAAACAGGCCCCCCCGGCATGGTATAACAGGTTTGCAGTTTGTTGCTACACTGAGGTTCTCACTAAGCAAATTTGATCAGTCTTTGTTCATTTACAAGAAAGGGAATGACATGGCATACATTCTTCTCTATGTGGATGACATCATCCTCACAGCATCATCCGAGTCTCTCCGCTAGTCTATTATGTCCCTTTTTGCTTCAGAATTTGCTATGAAAGATTTGAGCCATTTGACCTATTTTTTGGGCATTGTTGTAACTCAACATGCAGGTGGTCTATTTCTGTGTTAAAGAAAATATGCTGAGGAGATAATTGACAGAGCCGACATGTCTTCTTGCAAGCCGTCACCTACGCCGGTAGATACCAAGGCAAATTAAGTAACTCTTCAGGGTCTCCATACGGCGATCCAACACATTACCGCAATTTAGCAGGGGCATTACAATACCTCACCTTTACGAGACCTGATATCTCATATGTTGTTCAACAGGTCTGTTTACATAAGCATGACCCAAATGAGGAACATATGGGGCTCTCAAACGAATTCTGCGGTATATTTAGGGTACTCTTGATTTTGATTTACATCTGTATAAGTTAACAATTTCTGGTCTCACGTCTTATACCGATGTTGATTGGGGTGGATGCCCGGACACCCGGCGCTCCACCTCTGGTTATTGTGTATTTCTCGGAGATAATTTAATCTCGTAGTCGTCAAAGCGCCAACCCACACTATCTCAGTTAAGTGCTGAAGCCGAATATGGAGGGGTGGCCAATGTTGTCTCTAAATCATGTTGGCTTTGTAATCTTCTATTGGAGCTCCATTGTCCGGTCAAAAAGGCAATCGTGGTTTTTTGTGATAATGTAAGTGTGATATATATGTCAGGGAACCCCATACAACATCAACGCACAAAACACATAGAAATTGATATTTTATTTGTCTGTGAAAATGTTGCATGTGGACAAGTCTGTGTTCTCCATGTACCATCCCGCTATCAGATTGCCGATATATTCACAAAAGATCTTCCACCGATACTCTTCGATGATTTCAGGGACAGTCTCAGCATATGAGAACCTCCCGCTAAGACTGTGGGGGACTGATATTATTTCCGTAATCAAATCAAATATCTTATATTTAGGGTGTAAATATTCTTAGTATATTCTACCATAATAGTAGCCTATATTAAGTCTTGTATTATGTATATAATATTGTATTCAAGGAATGGAATGATCATGGAAAATATTTCCTTACGTCGGTATTACTAATACCAGCATTACTAATACACCCTATTCAACATTATTCATATACACTACCAAACGACCCCTTAGTGAAATACACAAAGAAAAGTGGTGTCAATCAATTTAAAACCAGTTAAAGTTACTACATCCAAATATGATTATCTTTATGTTCCAACTAAGAATTTGGTATTTAGTTAATAGGAGTATTAAATTTCCCAGTTCATATTCTTAACACTAAATTTCATTAATAAAGCTTCCTTAATTACTTAATATATCACTTTGTCAACTATTTAGAGCAACCTTCTTCACAACATGGCCCATGGCTGCACTAAAGCACCAACTAAGCCAAAGCGAAGCATCCAGTCGAGCTTCACCTAATTTCAGGGCTTAAGCACGCTTCAAACAAGCTTTTAAAAACACTAGACATAAATTCATGTTTAACAGGGTAACACAACCCAATTTAACTCCCAAAGCATATGATTTATATATGGGTTTCTGAGAAATAACACTTATCCCAGTCAATTGTTTAACAGTAAGGGGGTAACTACTATTGGACCCTAGTAATTCAAGAACTCCTCTTGATCCAACCAACCCTGCTTTGCTGAAAGTGCATATTTAAAAACACACATTGCAAGAGCAAACTTTCAGTGAAGCTAGCTTAAAACCCAGGGATCGTGCTACTCATAAATTGAATTAATTGTCATTAAGAACGTACAACAACAACTACTACTACTACGCCTCAGTCCTAAACAAGTTGGGGTCAGCTATATGAATCGTTGTTGACCATGTTACTCCATACAAACTCATCTCATGCCAATATTACACAAAATAACACCACTAAATAAACATTGGTACCATAGGCATAGCGTGAATTGGGGCGAAAACAAGGTCAAAATCAGGAGTAAGACAGAATTGCAGATGGAAGAAAGCTGGGCAATGTCAAACGACTTGTTATAGAAAGAAACAGTTAAAGCATGGACATATGTTTTATCATTAATCTTATAATTGTTTCAACAGGAGAAATGCAACAGAACTCTCTTTGCATTCTCTGACCATATAAGAAGTTTTTAGCATACTTCAACTATTCGATCGTATAAAATAGCCATTAACCCAGTAAAATCTGAGATCATGGCTAATTGAAACTCTAAAAGATGTTTATTTTTCCGGAATACATTTGTATTATAAATCATTTGTCCTCTAAGAGGAAACACAATCAAGGTACTGATAGGGCATGTTTAGATTTTGAGGCTGCTTTGCTTTGCACCCCAATTCTGTTCTACTCTAAGTAAGATCAAATTGTCACTTGGGCAAAAGAAACATTTTTTTCAGCAGCGGAACCACGTAATATCATAGAGGACATACAAAAGCAATAATAGCTGCAACTCAATTTTAAGTTAAGATAAGCTGGGACTCGATTTTGGGTTAAACAAAATGGCCATCTATGTTTTAGCTGAGTGAGAAGAATTCTGGTGCATCAACTATAGTTGATGAATGTAAAAAAAAAAAAACAACAAGAATTTGATCTTTTTAAGAACAGAAAAATCCACCCTAAAGTGTTATGTTATGCAACCAAGCCACGTCGCGACAAGCTTTCATTTGGATGAACATAGTCAAAAGCAAATTCAGAAAAAAATAAAAGCAGGACTACCGAGCATCCAGACCCAACCTTGTAGGATTACACTGGGTATGTTGTTGTTGACTACTGAGCACACAAACACCAACAAAGAGGAAAAGCTCATTTTCAACCTTAAGTTTACCAAAATAATTTAAGATTGCTAAAAATCGATTCAGGAAAACTGAGAATTCTTTAAATCAATAAGATGAAGGATCGTTGATCATTCATACCCTGAACACCTTTGTGCACAGAAATATCAAACAATGGTCAACATATTATCATATTTAATGTCTTGATTGCATTCAAATAACAGAATGATACCGGAAAAGTAAAACTCCTTACCATCCAAATACACTGAACTTACGTATCATCTAATCATTACATGATGATCACCAATGACGAATTAAACTTGCAAGCACATTTAAATAGTACTGTCCCCATTCCAATTTATGACACCTCCATTTTGGTGCATTCCCAAATGTTTGCATTCCAATTTCGATACAACTTTCATAACTTCAAGAACTAAAAGTTAATCAACTACGTGATGTTTCCTGCATTAAACTAACTTGTCAACCAGTACTGTAATATTTTCTTTCACTATTATTAATATATGGTATAGAAGTCAAATTAACATCTTAAACTCCGTCTAGTCTAATATCGTCATATAAAAGAATGGAGGGAGTATTTGTTAAGTGCCTCCAGTATCCAACGAGAAGAATCCTAAACTCAATAGTCAGGAACTCAGGATAGATCAGTGAGTCCAATAATTATTGTACACATAGAGCAATGCCTTTTTGTAGGCATAAAATCTCCTATCACACCAAGGAAACCACATTCCTCTGATGAAATTCTTTATCAACAATAAGAGCATACCAAACTTCGAATTGCATTCCACATGAAACAATAAAAAACATGAACAGACAACACCACATCAAGGATAAAAATCATTACTTTATCGCAAAAATGTACATCTAGCCACAATTAATATATGTGAAACATATACAAAATCAACTCTATCCATAGAAAAAAGAGTTACTTACTAGTACTACAATTGCTTATCCTCCACTAACCGCAACCGCATTTCAATCAATCTCGCACTGAATTCCCCATCACTAACCTTCAACATCTCCGATAAAGACATCGTAAACCCGTGTTCCACCAAAAGCCTATGCCTAGGCTTAATCTTCCCTTCCAAACTAAACGAAAAGTATTGCGGAAACATCTTTAATTCCCTTAAATCCCCATTCATTTCCTTCATAAAAAACTCGACTTTCGGCCTAAAATTCTTCTCAATACTAAATGTCAACAACCCAGGTGACCTCAACACCATATTAACAACATCATCACGTTTAAACCCTAAACTCAACATGTAATCAATCTTAGGATTCAAAGTAACCTCAACACTAGAAACAAGCAATACAGTTGTTTGACAAGTAATCCGGTTTCGACCCGAGAACCCGAATTCCTTCAAGAACTCAAATGTAGGTTTCAATTGATCCTCAACACTACAAACCAAGATTCTTGGACAACGTATAATCGATTTACGTATGTCGCGGAACGGTAAAACGACGTCGTTTAATAAGAAATCGAATACCGGGTATAGGTCGTTATACGGGTCGGATGTTAATAATTGGGGATGCATATCAAGTATTCGACCAATTGCTGAACGTTCAATACCCATGTAAAAAAGACAAATTTCAACTGATTTGATTGTGTTAAGTGTTGTTGAACGTAAATGTGGGTTTAATTGAAGGGCTTTATTGGGATTTATTTTGAGTTGTTGAAGATAGAGTATTTTTTCCCTAAATTTAAGGCCACAATCAGTTGAAATTAGGGTTTTTGTGGGTTTTGGGGAGAGGGAGCAAATGGGGAATAATGGGGGAATTGAGGGATATTTTGGGGTGATGGGAGGAAAAGGAAGTAGGGTTTTGGTAGGGTTTAACCATGTTAGCATATCTGGTGGAGTTGAAGAGGAAAGGAATGTATTTGCATGCCTTTGTATTGGTGAGTGGGGAAGTGCTTCTAACAGCCCATCTCCTTATCCCTATTGAATCCCAATTTCTTATTTTGTTTTATTTTATTTTAAAAAAAATACTTAAATTGTTTTTAAATATATTTGGAAAAAGTGAATTACATACTTTATACTTTAATTTTATGGGCGGTCTCTTACTTTAAAATTCGGAGTTATATACTAATTTTGAACGACTCAAGTTTGAAACTTTAATTTGTGATAAAAAAAAATTCATTCTAAAGATTTGAAATTTGATTTTAAAGCACTTTCTCTATCTTCTAAAATAGGGATAAAATCTGATATAATTTATATTTCCCAGACTCCATTATAGTGAATTTGTTATTACTAGTTTTAGCGTATGTGCATTGCACGTGTTAATAAATCAAAAAATTATATATAAAAAGAAAAATCATATAAAATGAATGTTAAAATAATGTTATTACATTGAAGACTATATTTGATGCATCTCACCTAATGGATTTTTATAGAAGATGTTCATAGTGTATGTTTCTTTACAACGCTTCTTTCCCACAGTTTTGATTGTTGCAAATATGAACAAACTTTTATTCAGGCTATAAATTATTTTATATAATTTGCTTATGGCTTAATTAATTTCAAATTTATATTGTTTTTTAGTACTATTATATTTCTCAACAAAAAGTGAAAAAATTGATTGTTTGATTCTATTTCATGGATTTCTTTAGGTAACACACAGAAATTGAAGATCTAATTAGCTTGGAGACACATTAATCCGCATCTCAGTGCATCTATTAATAGTCCTGAACATGGGATAGAGCTGGTACTGCAATATTGCTAAAACACCATGCATAACAATACTTATATTGCCTACAAAATGAGGAGAAAAAAAAATAATGAAAGTCCAATTACTTATTATGGTAAGATCTATTAACATAACATCAAGCAATAATTCACTGTAATTTAGATGCATAGTCATAACAATACCAATAACTACTTGTAAGGCCAAAAATTAATTAAAAATAGTATAATTTCTTAAGTTGCTTAACATATTGACTCAGTATCTTGAAATAAAATATTATTGCATATAGTGAAATAGAAGCTACCTTGAATTTAAATTGTCACTCTAAGATAAATTATTTTATTCTACTTACCTTTTGTCTCCGTGTTATGTGGCTGCAATGTAAGTTAGAGAGAAAATCAAATACACGATTAATTAAAGCTCGATCAAATTAGTTAATATAACATTACCTTCAGATAAATTTGTATTTCTTGAAGCTATATATATCTTGAACTGGATAAGTCCGAATAACGGGATTAAATCAATAATAAACTCATCATAATCAAAAAGTAAAAGAGACAAAAAAAAGTTGAAGAAGTTGTGAATAAAAGAAGGCCTCTAAAAATTAATTCGCCTTTAAAAATTTATTCTATGTTTCTATCATTATCGATCTTCAAGATACCTAAACAATCAATGCACCTACAAACAAATCAAATATTGTTATAATTCCTGATAGAAAAAGTTTTTCAAACTAAAGAACAAATAACAACATATCTAAGAGAAAAAAAGTATGTTCGTGCCTTCCTTTTTCTTGATTTTATATAGAATACTCCTAATATCAGCCGAAATCGATGTAGTTTGATATGTTTTTACTCGTCAAATTTATATAAGTAAAGGTCAAATTATCATAAATAGGAATGATACAAAATTCTCATCAAACAATTATTAGAATTTAACCGATACATATGCTAAAACATTCTCTAGTTAAGAACTAAAACTAAAAGGAATATTTTAATTAAAGAATACAAAAGTTACTGTATGGTCTAGTTTAGTGGTCTAATAGAGAATTCAATATGATTTAATAACCTCTATATAGCAAAGGATGATAAAATACAGAGCCACAAAAAAATTTCGAAGAGGAGTTTGCAATACAGGAAATTCATTATTTTTTTACAAATATACAACATGACAATTGCATTTATCGTTGTATATTTTTCTAAGAGGCGTCGTGATATAGATGCAAGCAAATACTAAGTAACACCAAACAATTCAGATGTGTACAAAGAAACATCAACAATTCAGTTTACACTGATAAATAGAAAATAAAATTAAAATATAAAATTAAAACTATGTCATCAAAATCGAAAGGGAGTTTTTCTGTTAATTAATACATGAAAGCACACTACTCCAATACAGAAGAATGCAAAGATTAAAAAAAGAACAGCATGAAAGATTATTATTATTATGAGCATTAGGATATATAGATTTTAATATCCGGCTCATAAATGCAGTGTTAATTAGACTTCTATTTCTAGTTGAAGAAACCCCAAATTTAAAGGAATTATTATACATTTAAAGTCCCATATAAAGTAAAGTTTTAAATATTTCAAGGTTTTTAGTATAAAACATTTAATGAAGAGTTGCCTTTGAGTATGTCTTACAGTTATGGAATAGTCAATTTGAGTATACAAATCAGATTTATATAAATTCTAAGTGGTCATAAATTTATATATTAGACATCTTACGATTCTAAATATGGTAGATCTAATTAGAACAAAGGCTTAACTTTACGGTTCTTAAGGTAAATCTTAATTGATTTTAATTGTATCAGAATTTTTTTAACTGAATTAAAGCCCTAAATATTAAGACTTTTTAGTCAAATAAGGAAAATTTTAATAAATAATTTTTGTTGATTTTAAAATTTTAAATATTATTAAATGACAATTTTGTCTATTGTAGAATCTTTTAATGAAGGACAAAAGTTCAATCAATATTTCTAAAGCCCTTCGTGCTTTTAATATAACTAATCTCTATAAACGTGCAGTTACACGTTATTCCCAGTCAATCTCAATCATAGTACAAATTATTATATAATATTTTTATAATTTTATATATATATATTTTATGAGTTACGATTAGTTTCTATGTACGTGTTGCACGTAGATCTTCAGTTAATTATTTATGAACAAATAATATATTACATTTATCTAAAGTTATACTATATAAGAAGAAAGTTCATTTTACAATAATGATAAAGCTTATGATGATCAAATCAATTCAACTATCAATAGAGGCCATCCCAAGATAAGAGGATCACGGATATACTATTACATCTAATATAAATCTATCCTTGATCATAAAAATGGTAATAATAAGTAGATATAATCAATCGGTACATAATTAATTTAATAGTAATATTTTTTAATTTATAAAATTTTCAAAAAATCAGCTATCTGAAGTTTACTTTATTTTATTAAGCTTTTTTTCCTTCATTTTGACTCTATTGAATAAAATTAGAAGAAAATGGTAAATAAATTATTTAATTTTGTAAAAAGCGTTGGTATCAATAAGATAAGTTGGTGTAGAAGCATAGGTTTATTCAATGTTTTTCTCGTTAGCTTGAATAGTTAAGGTTCTTTAACTAATTAGTATGGGAATCAAAATTTAGAAGTAGAGTTTGTTTAGTACTCTATTTGCAATTGTGGGTTTTTTATTATTCACCAAATTAGCCAATAGAAATATGGTAAAATTCAACTAAAAGATATAAAAGTCGTTCAATATTTGGAGAATATTTTAATGAATATTCATGCTTTTAAAATAATAGACATATAGATTATATTTTAAAACAGTTAAATTTTAAATACTTTATAATTTTTTATTATTTTAGATAGCGATCCTCCAAGCGGTTATTTGTGCACTGCCCAAACGAATATAAGGAAGTAATCCTTGTGAGTTTATGAGGTCTATAGAAGGTGTTCTAGTTTCACTTGCTAGTGCGAGATATAGTAGATATGACATTAGATAACCACTTTTGCATTCCTATAGAAACATATTTAGTTCTTCAAAATAATTTAAAGTTTAAAAGTTTTGGCAAACTTTACTTGTAAAGAATGGATCTTTGACCTAACTCAACCCCAAAAGCTAACTTGTAGAGTGAGTATTGTCTAAGTGTCCATGTTCTCATTCCATATCCGATATGAGACTCTTAACACTCCCTCGCACGCCCAAACCTTGTTAACTGGAGCGTGGATAATATAATTTGGGGGCCCAACATCGGTGAACAAATAATTGGAATGAATCTGGCTCTGATACCATGTAAAGAATGGATCTTCGGCCAAAATCAACTCCAAAAGCTAGCTTGTAGGGTGAAGATTATTCAATTCCATATAAGGGGTCCATGTTCCCATTCCATATCCAATGTGAGACTCTTAACATTACTGAACCCTCCTTATTATTGTCAAAGTTACTTAAATTTTAAATAATTTTTAAAACTGGATGCGTTTTAAATAAGAATGCTAAAAGTTCAAATCTGAAAGTTTAATTTTGAAAAATCAAAATTTAAATTCAGACTTTCGGGTCTGAAGTTAGGCTCTGTTTTGAATTTAAATTGCATTCAAACTTCAGACATAAATTTTTAAAATTAAGTTTTGACAGAGTCCAACTTGATTTTGAAAAAATTAAACTTAAAAACATTATAAACTCGGCTATTGTTCAAATAGGAGCTTTAAAAATAGTTATTTGTGCAGGCCCAAATAATAACAGTTACATGGACCCAACAAGTTCGAGGCCCTATGTTGGACTAACACAATTGAAAAGAGCTATAAGAGCTTCCCTTTAGATCAAGCTACGATAAAAACGATTTGAAAAAGATGGGTTGAAAAGTATACTATGTTCTCATTATTATTATTATTATTATATTTATGTTTTTTGATATCTAGCTTCCCGGCTTACGTCAGACTATTTCTGGAGATAGTAGTCCCGATCTCTCAGCACTAAACAATTGATATCACCTACAAGATCCTACCCCAGGGTTCGAACCCACGTTGCCCCTCCTTTGCCATCCAGCTATGCCCTCATCTAACTTTGTTATCCTATAATCTGTATTTGTTATCTAAGTTATTTCATTAATCTTGTTTAGATCTAGGTAGGGATAAAGAGAAATATGCATAAAACAAAGTGTTTATTGAACCTTTAGCTAAAATGGTTGCGAATTTGCTAGTCTCTTCAATAAGTTCTTACATTTTCATAAATATAAAATTGGAATATCTTGGATCATGACCGGGGACCGAAATAAACATTGAAACGAATGCATTATGTGCTTCAGATCATTGCAAAAAAGAATTCTAGATCTCAGTAAACATTGTAAAATTTAATTTCGTTGCCAAGATATTTTTCTTCTCACGATGAGTTGTAGGCTTGTAGTAGCATTGCAAAATTCCTTTGGATGACATGAGACCTGACGGTATTTGGTTTGTCACTGAACTATAATAGTTTATTACCCCCTCTTACTTCGTTCGTACTGAATTACGTCCACGGGCCCTCCCTTTTTTGGTAAATAATCACAAGCAAGTGATTTTTCAGTCGTTTGTGCTTTAGCAAAATTATTGAGTAAAATTCAGCCCGCTACATAAAGCCCACTAGTAGTCCGAGACTACTAGTCTGTGAGTGATAATTTTGGTGCAAACTGTCTACCTTCATAAAATAAATTTCATCAAATTAAAACATAAAACACTAATAAAAAAATTCACCAAAAAATATTTTGCGCGCACCAAACATGCAAAAACGAATTTGCTTAAATGGCTGACACAGCATGAAAAATATTTTTCTTTTTTTTCTTTTTTGGCCCCTGGTTCGAAATTAATTACAAACACTAGCTAAATTATACAAAATATATACATAGAATATATATATATATATATATATATATATATATATACATTTGTCGACTATTATTCTTTTTACCTATCCAAAAAGATAATTATCCCAAAAGTGTTTATTTTGCATTTACAAGGAAGTCCTCCTATGGGTTTCAATAGTCCAGAAGGCTAGTCCTTAGCTGGCAGGAAAAGCAAGGGCCAAGGAGATACAAGACGAGCCTAAAGTTATTGGACCTCTATTGTGGCTTCTGAGTCTGGACATGGGCTTCTTTTTCAAAAGTTTGGTTTCGGCTATCGCAGCTAAATATGTTTAACACTTCACTCTATTTTACGCAGTTAATTTTTTGTATTTTTAGTTTTAGGGTCAAAATACAAATGCTTCTTATAATTATTAAGCTTATTTTCCGGTGAAAATGATTCTAACCAAAAACATAGTTAGAGATTTGTATTCAAGGGTTTAAAGACAAGTAGGTCGTATACAATCCGGAGACCCTCTTTAATGAGTCCATTTTATCACGAGTTAAGTTACGGATATACAGAATAAATGATTAAATAAATGCTAGAATGAATATGTAAAACAAGTGAATAATGAGGCTACATCTGAAATAAACAATGAATAAAGTAAGAACAAGAGCTAAGAATGGTGTATTTGCTTGAGAGAAATCTCGATTACGAGTGTAGGCTTAGAGAGAATATAATGTGTCTTCCTCCTCTTCTAAGCCTTGCATATATAAGATAAAATTAGACTATTATTATGCCCGCCCTAAAGTTATGACGACGTGGGCGTAATAACGTCACCGCACCCACGTGCACCGCGATACGCTGATCTAAGAGGGTTGATGTGATGGGAGTTGTTGGGAGTGGAAGACAGTTGTAGGGAGCCTTGGGGCTGTTGAGGTTTTCAGAAGCATTAATCGACTCGGAGGCGTTTTTACCTAATACAGATAGTCCCTAATTTCTGGGCTCTTCATTTCATGAGTCCGGGAAGTGGAAGAGTCTGTGCGCCTTTTCAAAAAACCTTTTTGCGGGAACTGAAACATCACATCCTTTCCCTCTATTAGACGTTTCGTCAGGCGATCAATAAATGCACTCAATCACTCATTTGGCGGCGCCCCTTCTGAGACACCGATTGACATCGCCGCTTCGATTTCCAAGAGCAATGATTACTCCAGCCGTCTATTTATAAACTAATGACATCGATCACTTCTTCTTACTTCCATTCTCATATTTCCTCTTAGAGTAATTTAATTACTTGTCTTCTCGATATCCAATCTCAATATGTCTACTTCCTCCAGTTCTTCCTTCGACGGTCTTACCCTCGCCAAAATGAGGGGAAAACTTGGTACTACTTCCCATCGTCGGTCGTCGCCTCCGACATTACCCGCGACCTAGGTTCTGCTGCTTCTGAAATCATCCTTTCTAACTTTAATTTTGAGAGGAGCTTCCGCTTAAACCTCTTCTACGAATCTGTAGAGGGAATGACCTCACTAATCGATGATTCTATCATTCCTCGGGTCCGCATCGATTGTCGATGGGGCCTGGATGTAGATATATTTCTTCCTCCTGTAAATGCAAGCATCACTCAGCACATCCCAGAGATGTTACTAGTCTATACCTATCCTTTTACCATCAGATTTGGCCTTCCAGTCCACTAGGTTATTAAGGCCTTTTGCCGCTGGTATAACGTCTGTCTAGGGCAGTTGACCCCGCAAACTTGGAGAATTGTACGCTGCTTGCAGCATTTGGCATATCTCGCCCTTCTTCTCTTTACTCTTGATTACTTGATCCATCTCTACTCCCCCGAGTGCTTCGCGAGGGAATAATTAACTTAGATTTTTGGGGCTCTAGAGCCCTTGTTACCAACGCCGAGGATGGTGTGATTGGTTTATGATAATTCATACCCACCGCCTCTATGACATCTGATTTTGGCCCTCTACCGAAGCAGTGGAACAATGCTCGTAAGTATTCTTCTCCCATTTTCTTATATTTCTTCTACTTCTTTCCTGAACATGTTGTTCTCTGTTCTTACAATGGCCCCGGTGGTCCCCGAGCCTTTGACTGATCTTTGGCTGAGTGATGGGTTTGCTTCACACGTCCCTTGGCACCGAGCAAACTTGTAGAGCCATTTCTGCCGATAAGTGGAAAGGCAAAAGTCACATTGAGTCTTTTTTCACTGGTTTTGCATTTTTACCGATTATGTGTTGATGTGCCGCCCTAAATTCTTTCACTGCTTTTTTTCTCCAATGTCTCCCCGCCTATGGGGGCACAGCTAGGAAAATGCCCTCCCTAAATAAGGCTCGGGCTCGTACTGCTAGGGCCGCCGCAGAGGCTATGGAGAATAGGAAGGAAAGGCTTTCGGATGACGTCGGGGCATCAATCTCTGGGATTGGCTCGCATGTGAGAACACGCCGCTGATTCAACGAGTATTGGAGGGAGGAGATGTAGAGGGTTGTCCATGTGGAGGATGACAAAAAATACACCACATCGCCCAGGGACGCAGGGGTCCCCTCAACCGGAGTCAGTGAAGAAGAGTAGAGACACGAGTGTTGGCCCTTCGGTTCCTCGCTCCCCCCCACCGTTGGCTCAGACCTCGGCCGGAAGCCTCATTGGCTCATCTTGCTGACATCTTCCTTCAGGTAGCCTGAGTTTTTTCCTTCACACCCTTTACTTTCAGCGAGAGTGCATTCTAAGTTTATTCCATCTGACTTCTTCTTAGGGGCATGCTATCATTTCCTCTACCATCGATCTTTTCAAGAATATGCCTTCCTCCTTCCAGAATGTGGAGAGATTGACAGGGGAGAACTAACATCGGCCCTGGTTCGATATGAGCATATGGATCTCCTGGAACAGAGGATCGTCCTAGAGGGTAGGTTGGAAGAGGCCAAACAGGCGCTGGCAGTTAGGGAGGAGACTTTTCGGACGATAACCCAAGCTCACTAATTAATGGGGAAGAAGTTGGTCCGGACTGAGCTTGATCATAATGCTGCTCTGGTGGCGAGGGTGCTCAGCCCCCCCTTCCTCATATCTTAGCATTGTATGTCTTGAGCCTCTGGTCATTGGGTCATAGGCCATCCAAGGATCTGGTCCTTCGGCGATGATCAACAGCAACGCCGGTGGTTGGTGCTAGTTTTTTCAGCTCTTGTGAATTTATGGGGGGCGTGTGTGCCCTTTATAATGAAAATGTTTTAATGATGGGCATGCATGCCCTATAATGAATGTTTTTTGTTGTTGTGTTGTCCTGCGCGCCGTGTGGTGGATATTCTTGAGCCCTCGTGCCCTTTGTCTTTTTATTTTGAGCCTTCGTGCTCTTGTTTTATTGGATCTTGGGACATGTATGCTCCTTCAGCTCTCTTTTGTGTAAATGAAAATCGCTAGTTAGCCTTCTATTTTACAATTATTTACCCTTTCACATGCGCTATATTTTTTGCAACAATTGTGATCACATAATGACCTGGTGGCCTTTTAATTTGCATTTAACCGTCGAGGCATGCCCATCTACCAGAACTATGATAATATTCGAGCGTTTGTTATTTAATGCAAGGTTTGACGACCAATGCATGCTTATGTAATTTTTGCATTTTGTGTTTGAGGTCGTCTTTCCCTGACCCAATCCGGGAATGTCACGGCCGGGAACGCTAGCGCGAAATTGAGATTTAAGACATCCAATTTCGAAACGAAGGAAGATACTTTATTTTCAGTGCTGATAGGGAAGATGCCTCAACCCCATGTAAAGGCACAAAGGTTCAAACGAACCTGCATACGCGGAGGCTCTATGGCCATGTCGTATTGCTTGAAGCGGTTTTACGGGGCCGTGTGGCTTCCGAGTCTGGTTTTACTCTGAACATTTTTTCATTGCGTAAATTAGTATGAAAAATCAGGAAAGCATTTTATTTCATTCTATCAAGGCTACAAGGGACTCGTCCTGTAAGTACATAATCCATTTTCGATGTGTTTACAAGATTTACAAAAAAACGGCCGAGAAAGTTCAGTGACTACCAGCAGTCCCAGTTTTGAGCGAGTCCGTCCTTAAAGAGACCTCCTTGCGAATATATTGTTCCACTTTCTCTCCTTAAAACTCGAGTGATAGGCCCCGAAGAGTCGAGTTTCGGGATGTGACACGCTAAGCTTGAAGTGTTTTTGAACTGTTGCCTCATTAAAAACCTTAGCAAGAAAATCCTATTGGGAGAAAACCTCGAACAAGGAAAAAAGTGCAACGCGTGTCTTCCCCCTCTGGGGGGCTTCTGGTTTTGTGAGCAGTCCTTGTCAAGAAAATGGATAATTAACCGAAAATAAATGTTTTTGTGAAGACAAAACATACCTGCATATTTTCAAAGGTAGAATCTCTTTAGGTGGCTGACATTCTAATTGTTCTTTAGTTCTTTTCCGAACTAGTCTTTGATCTGGTATAAACCTTTTCCCGCGATTCCTGTGGTTTGGTACAGTCTTTTCCAATTTGTTTGCATCTTACCCGCATTCGGGTCCCTTGTCGCGAGAGTGACTTTTCGGAGGACGTATTCCCCGACTTTAAAATGCCTCAAATTCATCTTCCTATTAAAGTACCTAATACTCTTTGCTTCTGCACGACCAAACGCACGAAAGACAACTCCATGTGTTCCTCCAGTAACTCTAGCCCTATCACCATTGCTTGCTTGTTGGATTTCTTGGTGGTTTGGGTGTAACAGAAACTAGATTCTCCCAATTCTATGGGTATCAGAGTCTCTGCTCTGTACACTATGCAAAAAGGAATTTCTCAATGCTCGTCTTGGCTATAGTTCTGTAAGCCCACACCACCCCGGTAATTCTTTCGGCTACTTTCCTTTTGATCTTTCCAACATCTTCTTGATATTTTGGATGATAGTTTTGTTGGTTGACTCCGCTTGCCTATTTGTGCACAGGTGATACAGCGATGATGTGACCCTTTTGATGTTCAACCCTTCCAAGAATGCAGTAATTTTCCTTCCTATGAATTATCGGCCATTGCCACAAGTGATCTCCTTCGATATTCCAAACTGGCAAATAATGTGATTCCAGATGAAGTTTATGACATGCCTTTCGTGAATCTTTTATATGCCTTGGCCTCCATCGACTTTGAGAAATAGTCTGTTAAGATAAGGGGGAATCTTACCTCTCCCACAACTCCTGGTAATGGGCTCACGATGTCCATTTCCCATTTCATGAATGGACATTGGACCACCACCGAATAGAGTGGTTCGACATGTTAATGTATCATCGGCGAATGTTGCTGACACTTTTCGCATTTTCAAACATATGCTTTAACATCTTCTTCTATCTGACACCAGTAGTATCCAACCCTCATTATCTTCTTCACTAATGAGTCATACCCGGAATGATTTTTGCAATTTCCCTCGTGTATCTCCTTCGCCATGTACTCGGTCTCCATTGGCCCCAAGCATTTAGCTAAGGGCCCGAGGTAGGATCTTTTATACAACTCTCCCTCGTGCATGCAGTACTTGCCTACCGTGGTTCTCAACGCTCGAGCCTCCTTACTATCTTTCGGGAGAGTCATTGTTTGGAGATAATTGATGATATCATTCCGCCAGTCCCAAGTCAAGATAGTAGAATTTACTTTGTGCAGGCCAGAGTCTAGGACGGAGCATAGGAGATGGACTATTGACTTCGACGCTCCCTTAGTTGCCCTAGATGACGAGCTTAGGTTGGCCAAGGCGTCAACTTTGAAGTTTATTTTTCGCGTGATTTGCACCACTTTCCATTTCCTAAACTGAGCCAATAAATCAGCGACTTTACTCAAGTATTCTTGCATTCGGCTGTCTTTGGCCTCGTATTTGCCCGGTATTTGATTAGCATCGATTGCGAATCACTTTTGAGTTTAATATTTTCAGCTTTCGAGTCCCCGGATCAGCTCAAAATCTGCAATTGTGGTCTTATACTCGGCCTCATTATTAGTTAAAGAGATGCATTTAATGGCTTGCCTGATGGTAGCCCTTGACGGAGCGATCAAGACAATCTCCAGCCCAGTACCCTTCATGTTTGTGGCCCCGTCCATATACATGACCCATTCTCCGGACGCTTGCTTCGATTTCCCGTACTTCCTCCGTATGAGCCCGAGGCATCATGCCCGGACTATAATCAGCCATGAAGTCGGCTAAGGCCTAAGACTTAATAGTGGTCCAGGGTCGATAGGTGATATCGTACCCGCAGATTTTGATCGACCAACTTGCTAGCCTGTCCGAGAGTTTGAGTTTGTGGAATATATTCCTCAAGGGGAAAATGGTGACCACACATATGGAGTGACATAAAAAATACGACCTCATTTTGCGAGACGCAACTACCAGGGCCAAAGCCAGCTTCTTGAGGTGAGGGTAACGAGCTTCGGCCTCATTTAAAACCTTGCTAGTATAATAAACAGGAGATTGCACACCTTTTTATTCCCAAACAAGCACAACACTTATAGCGGTTTCAGATACAACAAGGTAAATCAATAGGGATTCTGCTTCGTTCGATTTTGCGAGCAGGGGTGGGTTTGTCAGGTATCTCTTCAGGTCCTTCAACGTTTGTTGGCATTTCGGGGTCCATTGGAATTCTTTCTTTTTCTTCAGTAGGCCATATAATTTCTGACATCGCTCAGACGGCCTTGATATGAACCTCCCTAATGTCGTTATCCTCCCGGTCAAGCGTTGTACCTCTCGAGCATTGAATAAATGCTAGAATGAATAAGTAAAACAAGTGAATAATGAGGCTAAATCTGAAATAAACAATGAATAACGTAGGAATGAGAGCTAAGAATGGTGTATTTGCTTGAGAGAAATCTCGATTACAAGTGTACGCTTAGAGAGAATACAACGTGTCATTCTTCTCTTCTAAGTCTTGCATATATAAGATAAAACTAGACTATTATGCCCCCTAAAGTTATGGCGACGTGAGCATACTGACGTCATTGCACTCACGCGTGCCGCGACACTTTGATCTAGGAGGATTGATGTGATGGAAGTTGTTGCGAATGAAAGACAACTGTAGAGAGCCTTGGGGCCATTGAAGTTTCCGGAAGCATCAATAGACCCGCATGTGTTTTTACCTGATACAAAGCTCAAGTTTTACCTTATAATAGACTTCAATATACGTATATGTTAAATATTTAAACTAGCTTTTGAATTCCCATTTCATAAATTAATGAGTTCAATTTAAAAACTCATGTAGTCATTATACATGAGATTTCTTTTCCTTCTACCAATTTTTATACTTGACGGCTCGAGACTCGTTTTCCTTTCTTCTTTCTCTTGTCAATGGTAGGACTATAATATACATATTTTATGTAGTATAAGTTTAAGGAATTTAGTATTTACAAGTGGGACAATATGCTCCACATTTCCTTTTCTACTATTAAAAATAAATAACTAAATGAAGAAAATAGAAATTGGACAAATTAATTTATGATTTCGAGTTCGAGATTCTACTGAACTCATTTGATTCACTCAAATCAAAATCAATTATTTAAATTTTTTTAATGAATTTTTAAACACATTCACAAAGTTCTAATTAAAGCTACTGAGTTTCATATAAACCATAACTTACACTCGTACATCCGTCCATGTTATTACCTATTTTATTTTCTTATAAGTTAGCTCAATGTGACGTTATAAGTAACTTTAATTCTATAGGTGGAAAGTATGACACAATTATCTTTTTACATATTTCTCATATTTCACATGATTGCATTTCACTTCACAATATATTATTTTAGAAATGTAAAATAAAATAGAGTAAGAAGAGAAGTAGGACAAGTAAACTGAGCGATAAATGCGGCGAAAAAAGATCACATGTGAGTTTGTCCAAAGAATATGACATCCCCTAAAGATCCCGTATCTCTCTTTTCTTGGCTGCATTTGCTCCCAGGAAAATGGAACAAATTATATTTACTGTTACCACATTGCTTTTAATTTGCTCCTTTGCCTCTTTCCCTTTGGTAGGTAGTTAGTTTCCCTAGGACACTTATTACACCGTTAGTATAATCTTGGATGCATTGTGTTTGAAAACTATTTTGGATCTTACACTGATCACATGTTTACTCTTTTGAACCATCAAAATTTATTAATTAAAAAGAGATATTAATTAATCAAAAATTATTTATAAATAAATTTATAGAACTTCTTCGCGAAACGAGGCTATTAAAGCGGCAATCACATTGAATAATTTCTTGTTGAACTATGAGAAAACAACACCAAAAGTTCTTACAATGATAAGACAAATTAGAGATGATATTCAATGTGACATTGATTTCAACAAAAAATAAAAGACAATTGAGTCATTTTTCAAGAAGTCTTCATAAATCACTCATGTATTATGTAGTATATAAGGAATTATTAATTTATATTTTACGTGGGGTTTATATGAGTAATCAAAAATGTATTATCTTATAATTTTAGCGAATTATTAATTTAGCACGTTATCTCTGAGTCGGGACCAACCAAAAATATTATCTAAGAGAGTTTATTAAATAATCAAGTATTAATTAGTAGAGTTTCTATTGTACATCGATATTGTAGGCGGAGCTGTAATATTAGGTACAAGTTTATATAGATTCATTATTTTTTTTTACTTATACCTATATATATATATATATATTAGAAAATTCATTAAATATATATAAATATTTAATTACAAATTCAATAATTAAAACAAGTTATGAATTCGACAATAAGTTCAGAACTCATAAATTATAAATTTAGACTCCACCTCTAATTAAAATATCCTAAATCACTTTATTCATAGTTATATTTGAGGGCCGTAGGTTTAAAATAATCATTTAAATATAGTCCTTATCAATTTTGGTTCTTACTATTTGCCATGAAAACTTTTAATCAGTGTCAAATATTTAACAAGAAGTGGCTATTAAATTTAGCAGGAACTATTGAAAAAAGATCTAACTAGAAACTTCAGAGAAGCCCAACAAATTTCTAAAATTACAACACTACAAATTGCACAAACACAAAAATAGACAACAAAAAAAAAACATAAGTGCACTTTCAAAAGTTTACTGTCACAGGCGACTCCTTCTTAGTGTCGGATATTTTCAGCAAAATCAAAAGTCATCATTGATGTGATGTCCCTTCAAATTTAGGGAGAATCTGTTAATATAATTCATATTTATTTTGAATTTGAACAGACGTAACATTTTCCAATAGTCACCATTGATGTCACTTGGAGGTGTCTGATGGTGATGAAAAGGCATCACCAATAGATGCGAAATCTCTATAAATAGTAAAGATGTTTTCTCATTTAAAAAAAAACAGATATGAAAAAGAATCAAAACTTCTGATGAAAAAGAATCAAAACTTCTGCTTTTCTTTTCGTCCTTAAGCATCATCAGAAACTTCATACTGTGTATTCTTGGTTGGATCAAGGGAGTACAAACTTTGAATTCAACATCGTTGTTAGGGCTTTATTGTATCCTGAAGGCAATATTTCTGTGACCAATTGTACTCGCCAATTTATTGGGAATGGTCGAAATAATTGTCTAAAAGAATCTGCAGAAGAGCCTTGAAGTCAGAGAACAACAATTCGGTGTCTGTGTTTCATCCTGTTAGTACCATATTTTACAACAATTTTTATACAATTATCGACATGGAGGGTGAAACTTCAATTGCTGCTCAATCATTGCAAGTAATGAACCAGACATTGAATCGTTTAGAACGTTTTTGATGGTGAGGGATTCACTCGTTGGCAAGAGACTATCATTTTTTCCTGATGACTATCAAGTTATGGTACCTCCTTGAAGATGGTTTGGAGGAAATTCCTAATGCTACTCCAATGGACAATGATGAATTGAAGGCCAAATGAAAGAAACGTCAAGAGGATGATTTTATGTGTCGTGGTCATATTCTGAATGTTCTAGGAGCCAATGTTTACAATGCCCATCGAAGTCTTGAAACAACAAAGGAATTGTGGACTGCGCTCGAAGACAAGTACAAAATTTCTTAAGCAAGTAACAAGAAATTTCTGATTTGTAATTTCATGGACTTTAATATGGTTGCCAGTATGTCAATTATTGCCCAGGTCAGTGAACTTTTACTCATTGTTAATCATCTTAAAGATGTTGGAATTGACCTTGTATCTTCATTCGTCGTTGAGGTTATTAATTCTCGTCTTCCTCCTTCTTGGAATGTTTACAAGAAGAAACTTAAGCATGCTGAAATTGACTATGACTTAGAAGGTTTACAGCGTCATCTTCATATTGATGAAGATGCTCGTAAACGAGAGATTAAGGATAGTCAGCAAACTAAAAATCATGATAAGATTAATAGCGTGGAAGAATAAAAAAAACCAATTTTTTTTAAAACTAAGATCGATACTCAGTTTAAGAAGAAAGATCCCAACAAGAAAGATAAGAAGAAGGGAAATTGCTACTTCTGTAAGAAACCCGACCATTATGCTCGTGAATGTCGTCAACGAAAGAAACAAATGAAAAATGAAGCGAATGTGGTCGATGACAAAAGCAAGCTTATCATTGTAGTGCAAGTGGCCAACATTGTTGCAGATCATGGTGGTGGGTGGTGATACGATACTGGTGCAACCATTCATATCTGTAAAGATAGAAATTTTTACAAGTCATACGAACCGGTTAGTGGAGAAGAAAACAAAGTTACTTCAGCGAACAACCAAAGCAACAAAGTGGTTGACAAAGGCACGGTTGATCTCCCGTTTAATTCAGGAAAGATTGTTACTCTTACTAATGTTTTACATGTCCCTGACATTTGTAAAAACCTTGTTTCTAGAGTTCTTGTTAACAAGGCTGGATTCAATGTTACATATGAGTCTGATAAGTTTGTATTGTCCAAGAACGGAATGTTTGTTGGACAAGGATACTCTTGTAATGTGATGGTTAAACTTAATTTAATAAATAATGGTTCTACTTATATTATTGAGTCTGTTGATTTATGGCATGCTATATTAGGACATGTGAGTTATGGTTCTCTTGGAAATATGAAAAGATTAGGATTGATTTCTGATTGCAATTTTGATAATGTTTCTAAATGTGAAATATGTGTGCAAGCAAAGATAACTAGAACATCTTTTAAATCTGTAATAAAAAATTCTGCCTTACTTGAATTATTACATAGTGATGTTGGTGATCTGAAAAGTCATATGTTCCGTGGTGAAAACAAATACTATGTCACTTTTATTGAAGATAGTACTAGATATGCCTATATTTACTTGATGAAATCTAAGGATGAAGTCTTTGATAAATTTAGAATTTACAAAGCAGAAATAGAGACACAATTAGGATAAAAAAATTAAGATTTTACGTTCTGATCGTGGTAGTGAATACTATCCTTCTGAATTTACTTTATTTTGTCAAGAACATGGTTTAGTACATCAATTCACTGCTCCATATACACCCCAACAAAATGGTGTTGCTGAAAGAAAAAATAGAACTTTGATAGATATGGCTAACACTATGCTTATTAGCTCTGGTTTGCCAAATTCTTTGTGGGGTGAATCTATTTTGTCTGCATGCTATATTTTGAATAGAGTTCCTTTGAAAAAAAGAACATCTCTCCTTATGAATTGTGGTTTAAGAGAATGCCTAACTTGAAAAGACTCAAAGCATGGGGTTGTTTGACATATGTTAGAAAGTCTGACCCTAAGAGACCAAAGTAAAGAAATAGGGCTTATAAATGTGTTTTTGTAGGTTATTCACTTAACATTATTACTTATAGATTTTTAATCCTTGACACATTTGAGATTATAGAATCTATAGATGTAGAATTTTTTGAAAACCTGACAAGATCTAGTTCTCAACCACAACCTACTAAAAACACATTGTTACCTAGTCTAGAATCTGTAGAGACTAATGACAATGTTGAACTTTCTGCTCCTACTCACAACAATGATATTTTAGTTCCTACTAAAGATATCGAACCTAGAAGAAGTAAGAACAAGAATAGAGAAAAATTATCCAGATTTTATACAATATCTTGTAGAGGGTAATAATAATGAAGTTCGTAACATTACCAAGTATGATATGCATATTGATGATGATCCTAAAACTTATTCTGAAGCTATGAGTTCTAGAGATGCCAATTTCTGGAAATACGCTATCAATGATGAAAACATTCACTTTTGTCTAACGAAACTTGGGTGCTATCTAATTTACCTCCTAGTGCTAAACCTATAGGATGTAAATGGATATTCAAGAGAAAATTGAATGCTGATGGTACAATTGATAAGTTTAAAGCCAGATTGGTTGCTAAAGGTTATAAACAAAAATATGGAATTGATTACTTTGATACATATGCTCCTGTTGCTCGCATTACATCTATTCATTGTTTGATAGCACTTGTTTCTCTTCACAAGCTAGTTACACATCAAATGGATGTCAAAACTGCTTTTCTAAATGGCGATTTAGAAGAAGAAATATATATGGAACAACCTGGAGGTTTCATAGTACCAGGACAAGAGAATAAAGTTTGCAAGTTAGTGAAATCCCTCTATAGTTTGAAGTAAGCTCTCATGCAATGGCATGAGAAGTTTGACAAAGTAACTTTAGCATATGATTTTGTTGTTAATGATGCTGATAAATGTATCTATAGAAGGCATGATAAATCCGGATGTGTAATTCTCTGTTTATATGTTGATGATATGCTTATTTTTTAGTCTGACATATCTTGTATGGAAGAAACTAAGAATTTTCTCAGTTCTAACTTTGCTATGAAAGATCTAGGTGAGGCTGATGTGATCTTAGGAATTAAAATTCTAAGAAAGGGAGATGAGTTGGCTTTAACCCAATCTTATTATATTGGGAAATTTCTCAAAAAGTATAGTCCTTTCAATGACAAATCAACCCCCACTCCTTTAGATCTTAATATTAAATTAATGAAGAATACTGGAAGGACTCTTGGACAACTTGAGTATTCTAGTATTATCGAAAGTCTTATGTATGATATGCATTGCACGAGACTAGATATAGCCCAAGCGGTGGAGTACTATATCGTTTCTCAAGTAACTCAGGAGTTGAAAATTAGAAAGAAATTTCAAGAGTGTTGGCTTACTTGAAAGGAACCATAGATTATGGTTTACATTTCCAGAGTTATCCCGATGTATTGGAAGGATACATCGATGCAAACTGGAACAATGTAGAATTCAAGTCCAAGTCTACTACTGGATGAATATTTACATTAGGTGGTGCTGCTGTCTTGGGGTTCCAAGAAGCAGACTTGTATTTTTGATTCAACAATGTTGTCAAAATTAATTGCACTGGCAGATGCATGTAAGGAGGCAGAATGACTTAGAAACTTACTTATAGAGATCCCATTATGGAAGAAGCCAACTCCAGCAGTCTTAATCAACTGTGATAATCAGGCTACGATCTATAATGTCTCATACAAGACTTATAATGGAAAGTTAAGACATGCAAGTCTTAGACATCAAATAGTAAGACAATTACTCAAGAGAGGAGTAGTTACAGTTAACTATATTGAAAAAAAAAGAATGGCAGACCCATTTACTAAGAGTCTACCAAAGGCAGTGGTTTCAATAAAGTGTAAGGAAATGGGACTAAGGTCTGTGAAAGAAGGTTGATCACCGGTTAACAGAAACTCAATCTATGTTTTGAAAAAGATAAACAAGGTTCAATGGGTACCAACAAATTACTAGAGTGATTATGGTACACTAAGTCAAAACTTCTCATTTCTGTATTAGTGTAGTGATACTGCATGATTGAGGATGGATGGAAATCCTTAATAAGTCTATGTTTGTTTACAGGTGTATCGCAGAAACACCTTAGAGACTTACCTATATGAATATGAAAATCAGGTCGTTTTCTATGATAATAAGACCGTTCTCTAAAGAATACTCATGAATCCAGGATATAAGCACATGGCCATTAACATACTAAGCTACAGAACACACAATTCTCTGAAGTCAATATGTGTGGAGATTTCGGTTTTATCACAAGGGGTACTTGGTTCAAGACTAGTTCACCATAGAACCTCGATAAGGCTTTCAATTTCTTACAGTAAGCGAAGGTTCAAATCCAAAAGATACCTATCATTTATGTATTGATTTCTACGATGATGTTTTGTCTCAGCTTATTTTGAACTACGTTGGCTTGATCCTACTAGGGTACGTAGACAATCATTCCTATTCTGAAAGATTTTACTTTATTTTATATTTTTTTTATTATTTTGAAAATAGGGGGAGAATGTTGGATATTTTCAGCAAAATCAAAAGCCATCATTGATGTGATGCCCCTTCAAATTTAGGGGGAGTCTGTTAACATAATTCATATTTATTTTGAATTTGAACAGACGCAATATTTTCCAATAGTCACCATTGATGCCTCTTGGAGGTGTCTGTTGGTGATGAAAAGGCATTATCAATGGATGCGAAATCTCTATAAATAGTAAAGATGTTTTCTCATTTAAAAAAAAAGAACAGATATGAAAAAGAATCAAAACTTCTAATGAAAAAGAATCAAAACTTTTGTTGAAAAGAATCAAAACTTTTTCTTTTCTTTTCGTCCCTAAGCATCATCAGAAACTTCATACTGTGTGTTCTTGGTTGGGTCAAGGGAATACAAACTTTTAATTCAACATCGTTGTTAGGGCTTTATTGTATCCTAAAGGCAATGTTTCTGTGACCTATTGTACTCGCCAATTTATTGGGAAGGGTCGAAATAATTGTCTAAAAGAATCTGCATAAGAGTTTTGAAGTCAGAGAACAACAATTCGGTGTCTGTGTTTCATCCCGTTAGTACCATATTTTACAACACTTAACCGTGCGGTGCTCATAGTCCTACAAGCGAGTCTAATCATTGTGCCAGGATTCATAGCACGACTCGGTACCTATGGAGAAGCTGGCCACGGAAGCTTAGTTTCAGCGGTGCCGCCTCTTCGATGTCCTGGCCTCAGCCTTGACTTGCTAACGTGTTCCTGTGGCACATTTCATAAGTTGGGTCTTGTCCGTAGCATCACGCACACGAGACAAATAAAATCACAATTCATTAAATATTGAGGAGAATTAAAAAGCTTAAAACTGTTCAAGAATATATTTTAAAAACTATTTTAAACATACCTAAAAATCTAAGGGACTGACTTTTTAAATTTTCTCTATTTACAATCAAATGACGTAAGCATATTTGACACTAACAGAATCGACAATTCTCAGTGTAAAACAAGCACGAATGTTGCTTTTACGGGTGAGAAAGATATTACGGAGTACAAGACATAAAATTATCATCACGAAACTAATGCCATACTTATCGAGACGTTAGCCTGATAGCCTCTCATTTTTTAACCTCTTGATAATTGCTTTGAAGCTTTTAAAGATACTATTTTGTTCGTGCTGCTCAATCGGAAAAAATCACCATTCAAGTGTCTAAATTAAATATACTGTCAAGTTTAAGGAGCTTTCGATATATTTTGTTTTTAAGTTTACACTATTAGTGTAAAGAACTTCTACATAATTACTCCCAACTCGGTTTTAATTTATTTATCTGATTTTGATTTGATACGAAGTATAAAAAAAGTAAAGAATATTTTTAAATCTTATGGTGTTGAACTAAAAATATGTAGACTGTACTAAAATATCTTTTAATCTTGTAATCTTAGATATGCCATGTGAAATATTGAAATTAAAAAGTTGTCAAAACAAGAAAGATCAAGACACTCTTTTTTAAATAGACTAAAAAGAAAAAACTAAGACAAACAAATTAAAACAAATGAAGTAATAAAATATATTTACCTATTATAATAAGTAAAGTATTTTATTCTTAAGGCTACCACTTTTACATTTTAAGAGAACTTACATATAGATTTTATGCGAATGATATAACAGTGTAAAAGATGTTTTACATTAACAATATAAAGGGCAGTTTGGTGCATTAGTTTTTGTTGGAAATTTGCTTTTGGCGGGGAGGTGCGTCCACCCATATTTAATGAATTAAACACTAGTGTTCCGCATGTTGGAGGCTTTGTCTCTTCTCACATGCATAATCTACTAAGTGAGTAGACGATCGTAGGGCCAAGAATCGTCAAATTTTGTTGAGAAATGAAAGAGATATTGGTCCACGAAGTGTAAGGTGTTTGAGGCATGGAAATATGGTGTGAGACAAATCTACCACATCGGTGGGAAAAGGAAGAATTGCTCTCTTTATAAGTTTCTAAAGTGGTTAAGGGTTTGGGACCCCAAGGGGTATCTCATGTGTTTAAAGGAGGGAGGACCTAGATGTGCTTGGGTTCAAGGCTAAGCCCACACGCGCGCCGCCGCCGCCCGCCCGTCCGGTCGTGGGCTGTGGGGACTTTCTGATATTATCTTTTTGGACCCAAATTGCTTAATATTTACAGTTTGGTCCCTAGAGTTTCTGAAAAGTTAAATTTGGAACGACGGACTTCTGCCTTCCGTTGGAGTTGATTTTTGGGGCATTTAATCAGCCATTACTTGGCTGATTAACTCCTGCATAATCAGCCCTTCTTCAATGGCCATGAACAACCTCACTAATGGCCTTAAACCTGCCACACTAATGGCCTTAAACCTGCCATTAACATCCCTCACTAATGGCTATTAACAGCCTTGTTTGTGGCAGTTGAGGAGTCCCTCCTCCATGCTATATACTGATGCCTCTTTGGCTCAATAACGTGACAGAAAAATAACACATACAGTGACGAAAAACAGTGATATACAGTGACGAAATACACACATATACACGAGATATACACAATAGAGACACACTATATACACAGAGATAAAATAGAAGACAAAGTCAGTCCAAAAATGTTGGACGAAAACAGAAACTCTTCTTTCCTTTTCCATTTCTTCAACAAGTCGATTCGTATTTGTTTTCTTTGTCAAACTCAACCTATTTGCTTTGTAGTGTTGAGATTAAAGTGTTGTTTTATCTTGGGAGACTATTGCCCATTAACGTAAAAGCATATAACTGGGGCAATCTTGTCTTAAGGACAGAGTGCAATCACTCAACTCAGCACATAGTTGTAACCATCCAGATTTACTTGTTTCTTGATTTCAGATTATCAAGATTCAAGACTCAACAAGCTTGCGGCAGTTCTGAACATTGCCTATTTGTTTATCCTTTCGAACACTTGTAATATTTATTTACTTCTCGTACTGCTTTAAAATAGTAACCAACAATTTAAGACAAGATTGTATTAGTATTAGTGTTCGAAAGATGTCGGTCAAAAGTTGTGTGACCAAATCTGGATATGGCTGTGGTTTTTTGCTTGAAGAGAGTGATGATGATGTTGTTGAAGTTCAACGTGTTCATGGTGTCACCGCTCCTGAGAGTGGTGGGAACAAGCGCTCACGAGAGACTGAGGATATCAACTGGGACAAGAGGAGAAGGCTGAAGATGTGGTTCTATCTTGCAGCAGAAGGCCTATATCTGTTCGAGACAAAGGATCCGATTTATGGTAAGGAGGAAATGAACACTCAGTCCGATGAAGTGACTGAAGTGGGCCAGAATCCGAAATTGGGATAAGTTATTTTCTTCCTTGTCAAGAATAAAGATTAAATGATGTCTGATTAAAAATGGCTTAAAAGTAAGGAGGAATATGAAAATGTTTTACGAAATAATTTATATTCCTTACGCTTTAAAATCAGAAGTTTAATCTTCTTTCCCGTTTAAAAATTGGACTTTGTAAACGACTTAAAAAGATCCGTTCTTTTAAGTGTAATTGTTAAAAGTGTGTAAAGTATGTTCGCACATACAATGGAGAAAGATCCACTAACTGTGCGAAAACTGTTACCACTCTTATGTAAGCGCCAAGAATTGTCTGGGCACCAATCATAACGGAAGAAGTCTAAAAGCTAAAGACGTTGAGCCTGTCACATTATTTGGCAGAAGATCCTTCATAGGATGATATTGGACACTCAGTCATACAAAGCCTCCGGGCGACTGGAGTGGGCTAAAATTCCTTTGATAGGATGATACTGGACACTCAGTCATACAAAGCCTCCGGGCGACTAGAGTGGGCCAAAATTCATTTGATATGATGATATTGGACACTCAGTCATACAAAGCCTACGGGCGACTGGAGTGGGGCCAGAATTCATTTCATAGGAAAAGTAATGGACACCTAGTAAGGTGGGCCAGAGTTTTCAGGTCTTAAATTATCTGAAGGCCTAAAGAAAGGCAGAAAAGAAATTGGACACTCAGTCTGCAAAAGCAACTGGAGTGGGCCAGAGTATCCAGATCAAATATGATCTGATTACGCCCTAACCACGGGCAAGAGGTTGTTCATGTGAAGCAACGCCACCTCTAAAGTAGAAGGGGTTGGAGAGGTTGTCCTCAATAGGACTTCAGGGAATGAGATCACTCTAAGATGAGGTGATACATGTCCCAAACATGGTTTAAGGGACGCTGTTGGTCAAGCTGGTTTGAGACTAGTCCAACAGGTCTGTAATATCTAAGAATGGTACAGTATATATGTAGCCAAATGAATGATATATTTATAATCCGTGCATCTATGCCATCATAGATAAAGACACGTTAAATAGAAAGTCATTCAAAAGTTAACGATGTTGAGATTGTTTCCTTCTGTCGACATAAACCCTCAAAATGAATGTGAGGTAGGCGAAGAGGCAAAATCACATTTCCAAGTTCCGTCAAAGGAATAGCGAAAGAAGTATCGCTTCTCTAGAACTAAGTCACACATACTTGAGTGATTTGAAGTTTATACAAAATAGAGGGGGAGACAAGTACGTTGTGACCTCCATTGATGATGGTACAACATATTGTATCCTTTGTTTGTCAAAAAGCAAAGATGAAATTATTAAAGCGGATAAGCGCTACAAAGCAGAAGTTGAAAATCAACTAAGCCTACGGATTGAAGAATTCGTAGTGATAGAGGGAGAGACTGTGAATCATCGTTCATTAAATGACTGCTCATTACTCACCTCAGTCCAACGGTCTTAGCCAAGCGCAAAGCCGTACGCCAAAAATATATGGGGCAAGGGAATCCTTACCGCTAATGCGATTCTCAATAGAAATACGCATAAGGATAAGGATAACTCTCCGTGTGAAACATGGAAATGATCTCACATACAAATGTTGTGATGTGGGGTAGCTTGGTAAAAGTTGGAATACCGAAACAGGTCAAGTTGGACCTAAGACTGTAGATTGCATATCCACTGGATCTACAAATAACAGTAGTGCTTATCGCCTCTTGGTGTCAAAGAATGCTGAATTCTTTGAAGATAACTTTCCTTGAAAAGGAAAAAGAAGTAATTGCTCAAGGTTAACAAGAACCCGCGAGGGCCTGACTGTCCGGAACTAGACGTTCCGTATCTACAGGACTAGAAAGTTGCTGACTATCCGGAACTTAATATTCCAGATCTGCAGAACTCAAGGATTCTAGATGTTGAACTGAGATGGAACAAAAAGGGGACAAAGATTTGTTCCAGTCCTTCTAGCTTGTATGGTTGAGAATGAACCATGGACAATTAACAAATAATTGTCATCTCCAAAAGTGTTGCCTTGGAAAGAAGCTATAAAGAGAGAAATCGATTCCATTATATAGAACCATACTTGCGTAATGGTTGATCTTTCTCCGGAAAAATAACCTTTGGGTTGTGAAAATGGATACTCAAATGTGAGTACAAAGTAGATGGATCTACTTTCGAGTATAAGGCCTCGGCTACTTGTACATGTGTTCCCCTGTGAGTAGCTTAACATCCAGGGTCATTGCAGTCTTGCGTGGCATGGATGTTGAAACAGCCTTCCCAACCGGAGAGTTGGAAGAAGGGGATCGGAGTTGGTTTGCTGAACTGTTGGGCCTCTTCCTGAACTTTCATTTTGGTCCCTGAAATATTTACATTTTGGTCTTGAAAGTCTTAGATAAAACAGAAACAATGAATCTGACCACAGAAACATTGACTCTGAAGTTAAAAAGCCAACAGTTGGAAAACCAACAGTCTGAGAATGGAAGTCATATTGAAACAAAGTCTCGATATGAAAGATATAGGTATCACAGATGACATCTTAGGAATTGGATTTCTAAGACATCTAACGGAATGGTCTAACTCCAAACTCAGTTGTGAGATAGTTGACAGTCTCGTTGAAGCCACCAATGGATATGAATCATATAACTGATTGAAATCATGGTGCACTCATAGACAAGGAGCGATATACATATGTCATGTGTAGTTCAATGTATTGTACACACTACAACCGACCTGATATCGGCCTACAAACAGATCAGTTGAACTAAGGTTCTCTGATGATCTTAATAATTGATCAATAGAAGGCGTTAAGTCGGATATGACGATATCTGAATTATTCTCTTATCTACGGATTATAGTATTCTGGATGTCCAGCGGTTCTGGGAGAACACAGTGATGAAAACTGGACATCAGATCTGAAGAACACCAAAGCCACAAGTAAATGTGTATGGTGGGTCTTGGAAAATCCTCTAAGCAAACTTGCATCGGCCGATTCATAATGGGATCGGAGTTTATCTCTTTATACAAAGCATGAAAGAAGTTGAGTAACTTCATGACTCCTTAGAGAACGTCCCTTATTGGGAGAAACCCGTGCCTTCAGCAGTTATACACTGTGGCTAGCCGGTCGGCTTTAGGAAGGACAAGGATGAAGACGTCTGGACATATCTGGCAGGATTTGTCGGAGACATAAGACCGTATGACCGTTGATCATCACGGGTGTCACTTTCTTGTTTACTAACTAAGGGGCTATCTGGAGATCAAATGTTCTGCCTGTCTAGGGGAATGGGCTTAAAACCCAAACAATGCGAACCTTTGCGATGGTAACCCAACCATACTGATTGGAGATCCCAAGAATTTGGTTCAATGGGGAAAACTAAGCTGCAAAAGGTTCAGTTGAGAGCTTTGGTGGAAGCAAGAAGCACTTCGGATGATGATTTTTGTATGGAAACATGAATCCAAAGTTGTTCCCGCGATAGACATTAAAGTGCTACCTGCATGGTGGGTAAAGGTTAAGCTTCCAAACCTTTAACGATCCTCAAATAGTTGAGGTTAAGGTTGGGGAAACTTTTAATGATTCCTAACACTTGTGAAGTGGGGTATATCAGGATACCTTGTACGAGATCACCTATTTAAGTGCGAGGATGACCGCCTCAAATGAACGCACTTAAGAATCCAGTGTGTCCACGGCCACAACGGACAAAACCATAAGAATGAAAACGAATAAAGAGAGTTATTGTGTTTGGTATCATTGTCTTGGATTACACTAAACACTGACGGTTCAAGACATCACGTTCACCGCGCAGTAAGTAAGTCCTGTGGTATTCAACTAAGGAAGGTTCAAAGCAAAAACTACCTCTCCTGATGCAATATCTTTTCACTGTAAGATTGCTAAAAGTAGGCACTTTGTGTGTGCACCAAAATCTATCTTTCATAGAGGGGATTGTTGAAAATTTGCCTTTGACGGGGAGGTGCGTCCAACCATATTTAATGAATTAAACACTAGTGTTCCGCATGTTGGAGGCTTTGTCTCTTCTCACATGCATAATCTACTAAGTGAGTAGCTGACCGTAGGGCCAATAATCGTCAAATTTCGTTGAGAAATGAAAGAGATATTGGTCCACGAAGTAAGGTGTTTGAGGCATGAAAATATGGTGTGGGACAAATCTACCACATCGATGGGAAAAGGAAGAATTGCTCTCTTTATAAGTCTCTAAAGTGGTTAAGGGCTTGGGACTCCAAGGGGTATCCCATGTGTTTAAAGGAGGGAGGACCTAGATGTGCTTGGGTTCAAGGCTAAGCCCACACGCGCGCCGCCGCCGCCCCGTCCTGGCCGTGGGTCATGGAGACTTCGATATTATCTTTTTGGACCTAAATTGCTTAATATTTACAGTTTGGTCCCTAGAGTTTCTGAAAAGTTGAATTTGGAACGACGAAAGGCAGAAAACTTTCTGCCTTCCATTGGAGTTGATTTTTTGGGCATTAATCAGCCATTACTTGGCTGATTAACTCCTCCCTAATCAGTCCTCCTTCAATGGCCATGAACAGCCTCACTAATGGCCTTAAACCTGCCACACTAATGGCCTTAAACCTGTCATTAACAACCATCACTAATGACTATTAGCAACCTTGTTTGTGGCAGTTGAGGAGTCCCTCCTCCATGCTATATATTGATGCCTCTTTGGCTCAATAACGTGACAGAAAAATAACACATACAGTGACGAAAAACAGTGATATACAGTGACGAAATACACACATATACACGAGATATACACAATAGAGACACACTATATACACAGAGATAAAATAGAAGACAAAGTCAGTCCAAAAATGCTGGACGAAAACAAAAACTCTTCCTTCCTTTTCCATTTCTTCAGCAAGTCGATTCGTATTTGTTTTCTTAGTCAGACTCAACCTATTTGCTTTGTAGTATTGAGATTAAAGTGTTGTTTTATCTTAGGAGACTATTGCCCATTAACGTAAAAACATATATACGGGGCAATCTTGTCTTAAGGACAGAGTGCAATCACTCAACTCAGCACACAGTTGTAACCATCCAGATTTAGTTATTTCTTGATTTCAGGTTATCAAGATTCAAGACTCAACAAGCTTGCGGCAGTTCTGAACATTGCCTATTTGTTTATCCTTTCGAACACTTGTAATATTTATTTACTTCCCGTACTGCTTTACAATAGTAACCAACAGTTTTCGATGTGCAGGGTTTAGGAAAAGGTCGAACTGTAAGGGTCTATTGTACACAGTCTTACACTGCATTTTTGTAAGAGACTGTTTTCATAACTCGAATTCGTGACATCATGATCACATGACAATAACTTTATCAATTACGTAAAAGGTTCCCTTCGCTTTACATTTAGGGCTCGTTTGGTATGATGGATAAGAAATAATTAATTATGGAATTAAATTTGAGTTGTGTTTATCTCATGTTTGATTGAAATAAAATCATTATATAACTAATTTCGAAATTAGTTATCCGAGATTAAATATTACTTTATCTCTATAAAAATATGAAATAACTAATCCCAAAATTAATTATCTTGAAATAACTTATTTCTAACCAAATTACTCCTTCCAATATAGTAAAAAAAAAAAAGAAGAAGAAGAAGTTAGATTCATATTTAAATTGTTTTCTAGAAGCGTGGATGAATTTGGTCCTTAAAGGGAAAAAAAAGAAGAAAAAAGGCGAAAGAAGAGCAAGAGCGTCTTAATGGGAATTTGAGTCACGAGGCTCAAAACACGAGAAAAGAAAAACTAAGGCCTATGAAGCTGAGTGAGGGGTTTGACTAGTCACTATCAGCCTTTTCAGGGCATCCCAGCATGGGCTCTCCCGCCTCTTTTTTAATATACTGCTTCTTGACTTATGTTATACTATTTCTAAAGATAGTATATCACCTACAAGGTCCTATTTTAGAAAAGAGCAAAATATTTTTATCAGGATTTAAATTTACGCTGCAGACCTCCAGCTGCATTTTAAGTTCACCTCCTTTGCTATCAAGCTATAACTCGGGGGACTACTCCTACTCTCATTCTTTACTCTACTTCCACTGGGGGCTCATTTGGTATGGAATGAGACAATAATTTCATAAATAAAAGGATCAAAATAAAATATGAAATTATTCTATCTAGTGTTTAATTATAAAATGAGGGATAACAATTTCATAAATAGTGGAGTTAGTCATGAAATGTACCATCTATCCCGTCACGCATATCAAATAATCAGTATAGGAATATGCTCCCTCCATTCCTAATTTATACCATATTTGATTGAACACACATACAAAAAAAAAGTTTAAAAAATTTGGGATGTAAAACAAAACTTAAAAATTGCATGACTATAAATTATATCATTAAAAAATAAGAAGTTTAACAATAAATTATTTTAAATATAGAGACGTAATTTTTTTCTGACATAAAAAAAATAGATCACATAAATTGAGATATGATATATGGAGTATTAATTTATAGGAGAAAACGATAAACTGATCCTTTATATTTGGAATATGTTCAAAATGATCCCTTAAACATATTATTGAGCAATTTGGTCCTCTAAATTTGTCAAAAGTATGTATTTTTGGTATTTGTAAAAATATTTAATAAACTCTCTAGTCGTTAGATTTTATGCGAATTGTGAAAAAAGATTTCATAAAAAACAACATAAAAGATCCGTCAAATCGTAGAAGATACAATATCAAAAACTATTTCTCGAAATATGAGTTCATGTTAAATCTTCTTTTCACGAACCGTGCTAGTTGAAAATTCGGCCCAAACTGCAACAATGGTGGCGACAAAAAGGGCCAAAATTGGAAAAATAGTGGCAAAACTTACGGCGACGGTGGCAGTGAAAACGGTGGAAGGCGCAGTGGCGGTGGTGGTGGCAGATGACGGAGTAGCGGTAGTGGCCAGCCTGGGTCGCAGCACCACTGGCCACAACCTTGGTCCAGTGGACCATGGCCGTGGGGCTAGGCCAATGGACAGTGGCCCACTCCAGCGTTTCCGGCTCCTCAATTTTGGGCCAGTCCCAATAGCAACCAGCAGCAGGTAGCGACCCAGACTCGGCAGAACCAAGCCTGGCCTGCTTGGGCCTCGGCCTCAGCAGGCCTTCATTGCTGCAAGCCCAGCAACAGCCCCGACCCACACGAATATTGAGGCAACGATGTACACACTTGGATTAAATCCTTCGAATGCAAAGTGGTTCATGGACACCGGTGCTATTTCTCACATGACGTTCGCCCCATGCAATCTCTCGTCTTATTTCAATTTGAATAAAAATTGTGGCATAATTGTTGGTAATGGTAATTCAATTCTAATTCGTGGTTATAGTCACACAAATTTATCTCCCCCGAACCTACCTTTCGCCTTAAAAAATGTCCTTCATGCTCCTCACTTAATTAAAAGTTTGGTGTCTGTTAAAAAATTTACAACTAATAATTGGGTTTCTGTTGACTTTGACCCTTTTGGATTTTTTTGAGAAGGGTTTTTCGACGGGGATACCTCTAGTGAGATGTGATAGTCGGGGCGAGCTCTATCCCATCACCACTTCTTCCACCACCACCACTAATTAAGCCACACCGTCAACATTTGCCGCCTTAGCACCTTCCTTATGACATGCGTGTTTGGATCATCCGGGGGCGTCTGTTCTTTCCTCTCTTAAAAATAATAATTTTATTGAGTGTAATAGTACGCGTAGTACTGATGTTTTTCCTTCTTATCCGCTTGGAAAACATGTTAAATTATCGTTTGTTGCCTCCAATTCTAGTACTATGTTGTCATTTGATATTATTCATAGTGATTTGTGGACATCTCCCGTTTTGAGCTCTTCGGGCCACTGTTATTATGTGTTATTTCTGGATGATTATTCTAATTTTTTGTTGACTTTTTCATTATCTAAAAAGTCTCAAGTTTATTCCACATTCCTCTCATATAGAGTATTCATCCGTACCCAATTTGAACGAGAAATTAAAAATATTCAATGTGATAATGAAAAGGAATTTGATAATGGGCCGTTTAGAGAATTTTATAAAATTAATGGTATATCTTTCCGGTTTTCTTGTCCACACACATCCTCACAAAATGGGAAAGTCGAGTGATAAATACGCACCATTAATAATATTGTTCAAACATTACTAGCACATGCTTCATTACCACCTTCATTTTGGCATCATGCATTACAAATGACCACTTACCTACTTAGCATACTCCCTAGCAAAGGATTAACATACCAATCTCCACTCAAAATTTTTATCACAGAGATCTGTCATATTCTCATATTAGGGTGTTTGGGTGTTTATGATATCCTCTCTTTCCCCCCACTATAATAAATAAACTACAAGCCCGCTCTACCACTTGTGTGTATTTTTGGATTATCCGTCTAATCATCGTGGTTATAAATATTATGATTTATCCTCTAATAAAATCATCATTAGTCGTCATGTAATTTTTTATGAAACTCAATTTCCGTTTGCTAAGTTGCATAATTCTGTGTCTAATTTCTATAATTTTCTAGATGATGGGCTCTCACTGTATGTGATCCACCATTTGGTCCGGCCATCATCTCGAAATTTGGACCAGCAGACATCGGCATGCCTAGTGCCTACTGGACCAGACCCTTCCCGTGATCAATTCCAACAATAGCCCATCGCCATCGCCCAAACCCCTTCCAGTCATCCGAAGTTCGCGCCAAGAGCCCATCGCCATCGCCTAAATGTCCCATTCGGGTCCAAGTACGCCAAGAGGGCCCACCGCTTGTCGACCCATCCGATCTTTCCTCGCCCGGTTTCGGCCAAAGGCCCACTGCCTGTTGGACCACCTCCCAACCTGAGCATGTTCCTCCCAAACCGAGCCAGTTCCGACGTCACCACACCGACCCAGGTCTGACCCACTTCTATTTCGAGTCAAGGGCCCGTTACTCATAGCCAATGGGGTATTTTAGACCAAAATGACAATTTAATCTCAATTCTAATGTCACTAAATCCAACTACCACGTAACCACATGTCTGCCCTTCGTGATCCGAATTGGAAAATGGACATGGATGATGAATATAATGCTCTTATTGAAGATAATACGTGGGAGTTGGTGCCCCATCCTCCTGGTGTTAATGTGATTCGTTCTATGTGGAATTTTACTCATAAGGAAAAATATGATGATTGTTTTGAGAGGCATAAGGCCTGTCTTGTAGGTGATGGTAAAACTCAATAGGTTGGCGTGAATTGTGGAGAGATATTTAGTCTGGTGGTCAAACCGGCAACTATTCGCACTATTCTCAGTCTGGCTCTCTCCAAAGCTTGGCCCATTCATCAGCTGGACGTGAAAAATACATTCTTATACGGTGATCTCAAGGAAATGATATACATGCATCAGCCCTTGGGTTTCAGGGACCCAGATCATCCTAACCATGTCTATTTGCTGAAGAAGTCCTTGTATGGGCTAAAATAGGCCCCTCGGGCTTGGTACAAAAGGTTTGCAGATTATGTGTATACTATTGAGTTTTCTCACAACAGGTCTGGTCATTCTCTGTTCATATATCATCGCGGTACTTCTCTGGCATACATTTTGTTATATGTGGATGATATTGTATTGACTGCCTCTTTTGATAAACTACGCAAGTCTATCATATCTTTTCTTAGCTCCGAATTTGCTATGAAAGACTTGAGGCCTTTGAGTTATTTTTTGGGTATAGTTGTAACTCGTCATGCATGTGGTCTATTTCTATCCCAGAGGAATTATGCAGCTGAGATTATTGAACGGGCTGGCATGTCATCCTGTAAGTCATCTCCTACTCCGGTTGACACCAAACCAAAGCTAAGTGTTAATTCTAGCACACCTTACGAGGATCCCTTCCACTATTGTAGTCTTGCAGGGGCTCTTCAGTATCTTATATTCATGAGGCTCGATATTACTTATGAAGTGCATCATGTGTGTTTATTTATGCATGATCTGAAGAAAGAACACATGCGCGCGCTCAAACGCATTGTGCGTTACATTCAGGGCGCTCTGGATTATGATTTACACTTATATCCATCCTCCGTATCTACTCTCATGTCTTATACAGATGCTGATTGGGGTGGATGTCCAGATACCAGATGCTCGACATCTGGTTATTGTATATTTCTTGGTGATAACTTGATCTCTTGATCGGCTAAATGCCTTGCTACTTTATCGTGATCCAGTGCGGAGGCTGAGTATCGATGGGTAGCCAGTGTGGTGTCTGAGTCTTGTTGGTTGCGTAACCTCCTATTATAGCTTCAATTTCCTATTCAGAAAGTTACCTTGGTCTACTGCGACAATGTTAGTGCGATATATCTCTCTGGGAATCATGTCCAACATCAGCGCACGAAACATATCAAGATGGATATTCACTTTGTTCGCGAAAAGGTAGCTCGTGGACAAGTACGTGTCTTGCATGTCCCTTCACGGTACCAAATTGCTGACATATTTATTAAGGGTCTTCCCTTAGTTCTGTTTGAAGATTTTAGGGACAGTCTCAGCGTACGAAAACCGCCCGCTATGACTGCGGGTTGTGATAGAATATACGTAATATATTCCTTATACACTACATATATTCCCTGATATTATTATAGATCTTCTTGTACATGTGTAATTATGGTAGTAGTATTGTATTAGGTGAATGTATATTTGATTTCCATAATTATAGGCTAGATTTACTATTGTATATCATGTATATAAACACTTTACATTAATAAAAATAATCAAATGATTATTCACTTTCATGGTATCAGCAGTCTAGGGCAAACTTTTCCTTCTCCAAACCTAACACTCTTCCGCCGCCCTACTCGGAAACCTCTTCTCGGCCACCGGCTAAATACCCCCCCCCCATCCCTTCAAAAAAAATTCCAATTTCTTAATTCTCCTCTTGTTCTTCCATCATGTCTACCACAAGGAACACCTTTCATCCTGCCCTTGCAGTCTCCAATATCAAGAACAACATTCCTATTGTCCTTGAGATGGAAAACGTCCAATACGCAACGTGGGCAGAAATTGTATCTATGGTTCAGAGCTAATGTGAGCTTTCGAGAGTAGGTAGATACGCATGTACTGCTTCCGAGTTTATGGAATAAATGCACTGATTTATTACAATTAATAAAACCAGAAAAGCTATGGAATTTCCATGAATGTTTCCTTGTGTGAACTGTGATTATACAGCAGCTGTTCTTTTAAGCATATGCTATCATCAGAATGGCAACTCAGTGAAATTTCCAGGAAAGTTCCAACAGTTTTGACACCCCCCAAAGTCTTTATTTAATGTCCTCTACTTGAGAGTATGATACTAGGAAAAACTTCATACAAAAGTTAACATTTGCGAAACAGGAATATCAGTAAGAAATTAAGACATGGTAAAGTTAGGTAAATAACGCTCAACTTACTCCTCCGTCCAGTTTTACTTGTAATAACGCTCAACTTACTCCTCTGTCCAGTTTTACTTGTTTACTATACTAAAAAAAATTGTTCTACGTACAATTTTACTTGTCTACTATACTAAAAATAGTTGTCCAATTTTACCGGTATACTTTAGAAAATCAAGAGATTATTTACCTCTTCATACCTATTTTCAATCATTTATTATTGGGTTGACAAATTTAAAATTTTTTTAGTGGTTGCACAACTTTTAAAAAATATTTTATTTATTTCAATTATTAAGTTACTTGACAATTATTAGGGGTGATGTAATAAAATTATCATAATATTTTTTTCTTTTTAATAGACGTGCCAATTAAAAATGTGAAAAGAAAAAATGAACAGACGAGTATCCTCCACAAGCATAGAACCTTCTTTGCAATACCTTTGACATTGAAATATTGGAACAAAATCATTCACCTTTTACTTTGTGTTTCATGTGGATTTTCAACCTTCTTTTTTTTTTACTTTTGCAAGACACTTTGTTTAATCCTCCATTTTTTCCAGTTAAACGGATAAATAAATCTTAAGCATTTCACAAAAGATGATTTATCATAATTAAGGATACATAAATCTTAAGCATTTCATAAAAGATGGTTTATCATAATTAGTCAGAAAGTTAGGCTGATGACAGTTGCTTTTTAAATTTGGCTGCTACATTAAATGCTTTATCAACACTATGTAGTTTGTGGCCTATATCAAATACTATAGTACAAAAGTTAAAATAAATAAATAAAAAAACAAAATACACAAAGGAAATGAGAGAATAAGATAAAAAGTTCAATACACAAGCATCATCTTCTTGAATCATTAGTACTAGTTTAGTTAAATGGATCTTTACAACTTTAACCTCACACAAACCATCTCCACCTCCAGCTATAGGCTGAAGCAACAAAGAAAAAAAGTTGCCAAACATCTCCCAACTTTACTAAAAAAGAAACCCCCTACCAACTGCGGGTGGTAAAAGTCCACCACTGCTTTCCACTTCTGCCCTTCACAGAAGGAAAAATTACAATATAACCCTAAAATAAAATAAAAGAAGTCTTACAAAGAGTGGCCTCAAGAATTAGGGTTCCCAAAAAGGACAATTTTAAAATATACCCTTTTCATTTTTTTTTACCCTAAAGACCACACCTTGACCCCCCAAATAGACATATGTACTCTATTTGAGTACTACACCATTCTATACTAAACAGTCACAATACTAATACTAGTGACCAAATCAGTATACATAATAGTAATACTAGTACTAGTAATAATAATAGTAATATACTTCAAACTTAAACCCCATTTAACTAAACTTTTTTTTCAGTGGAATTGAGCACCAGTGTATGTCTGTCCAAAAGACCAATGAGCAGGAGCAACATTGTATGAGATCAAACTGCGCCCATCACCAGTAGTAACCTTAAATGAGAGGGTTTGGCCATTAAGGTAGTTGTTGTTTTGCCAGTTTTGTCCCCAGTTTCTTGACATTGGTTGCCAACCAGTTCTTGATCCTTTAACAGCCACAGCATGAACATCACCACCACCACCAACATTTGTCACTAGTACAAGGTTGAAGTATGAGTGTCCATTGACTGTGAACCTGATACCTCCCCTTCTTCTGCAGGGTACCCTGTAATTTTTGGACAAAAGATTGGTCATATTATGGTATTTATATGGTGACAATATTTCTAAAACAACATAATCAGTGAAATCCACAACGTCATCTAAAGAGTGTAGAGTGTACGCAGACCTTACATCTACCTTGTTAACTAGAGAGGTTTCGAAAAGCAAAGGCTCAAGAGAAAGCATACTTCTAACAAACACAAAGTGTTGACTTTTGACAAACTTAAAAGACCAAAACTTTTTAGTGTATATTTAAGAGACTATTTTGAACCTACGCTCAAACATAAGGAACCATTTTTGTCATTTTCTCTATCTTTTGCTATTCCAAGTATTATACCAAAACCAAGCAAGAAGTAAAGTCTATAGTATACCATTAAAAAGAGCCAAATGGGAAACTTCCATTAGTAAAATTAACATCATTGTCAAGGGGAACCACACGTGGTTTCACCTTTTTTTGCATGCAGGAGTAAATTAAGGTATTTTTAAAGGCACCAATGAGAAATTTCAAACCTCAGGCCAAACAATTTAGACTTGTCCAAGGTTTAGGATAAAAATGAATCTTTTACTTTTTCTAGTCAATATACATAAATTATATACTAGTATACACCGTTATACACATAGTGTACATGGATTATTCATATAGTTTTACATATGTTCCTGGTATTTTTAGTTTAAGCGTTGAATAGGTGGCTATAAAAGACTTTGCCTTAGCATTTGAAGGTAAACTGTTTGTGAAAAGACAAAACTCTCCTTGACAAACTTAAAGGTACTAGTACCATATTTTACCAAGAATTTACCAAAAGCACATTATAAGCATACATACCTTCTGTAAGCAACAGGGACAATTCCAGCTTTATACTGAGCAATGTGTTGGAAAATAGGCTGAGATAGGTCAAAGTGGTGAAGTGGAGGGTTACACCATCCCCCTGCATTATTAGCTAAGCCATTGTTTGGTGGGCAAAAATTGGTAGCAGTAACCACAATTGAACCAGGCAAACAACCTTGCCTATCATTCACACACCTTAACTCAAAGCAAGAACCACAGCTCAACCCATTGTTGAACATAGCTGTACTTAAAGCTGCAGTATTTGTACCATACCCTTGACTATAAAGATTCCCATATCCACATGCACCACCTGTTTGAAAAATCAAGAATCAGCACAAATTTTAGCTAAGGCAGCCGGTGCACAAAGTATTCCGCATTAGTTTCGTCCGGAAAAGGGTTGCACCCTAAATGTGTAACGTAGACAGTCTACCCTAATACAAACATTAGTGACAGCTTACACGGACCTAATTTATTTAAAATGCAGAAAATTAGGAAAAATAAAATATGCTGCATACCCATTGTTCCAGAGGCATCACCACCACCATAGAAAGTAGCATGAGCATTAATCCAACCACCTCCTCCACCATACCCATAAACAGATGACACCATAGCAAGCAAACCAACAAATATAATCCCAAAATAAGCCATGTTCTGCATAAAAGATTACAACTTTTTAGCATTTTCTTAGGTATACATTCAAGAAATTGCATAAAGATTACAACTTTTTAACTTTTTTTTAATTACATGGGGCAGGAAAAGGGAAAATGGGGAGAAGGTTACAGCATGAGTATTTGAACTCTAGCAAACAAGGTAATTCAAGAAATTGCATAAAGATTACAACTTTTTAACATCTTGGTGTATACATTCAAGAAATGTTAACAAAATCTTGAAAATTGTGTTTTTCTTCATTCTTACATTTTCAAGAAAAGAGAAAAGAAAGGGTGTTACTTTGGAGAGTGAGCCTTGACTTAATACTTGAGAGAACGTGAATAAGAAAAGAAAAGAGTAAATGGGAGTTGGTTGTAGTAAGTTGGGGGGATTTGGAGGGATATAAATAGGGATTTTAAGAAGTTGGGGGGGCTTGCCCTTTAAGCTTGTGGTACAGTTACACAACTGACACTTTCATTTTTCTAGGCTGTTGAGGGGACCAAAAACTGCCCTAGATAGGAAGCATTAATAATGAGTTTGATTTTAATTTTTTGAGTTTTTGATGGTGGGAATTGAAGGTAAAAATAAAATACAAAAAATTAAGCGACGTGATAAATATTTAGATTGTATTAACAAAATATAGCTATAATTTAAAAAATTTATGAGATGTAATTACTCTATTTACAAAACATAGTTATCAACGCTGATACAACTTTTTGACGCTATTTCAACTGATACAGTATGCGCTGCTACATCTGATACTCAATTGATACAACTGATACCCGCCTGGTATAGTTGAGCTGATACATGTCTGATACAACTCTTTCGCTAATAAAGTTGATACTCGTCTGATACAACTCTTTCGCCTGATTTGCCACTTGTAGCTACACTTTATAATTACGCTATAAATTATGTAGCTATTTATGAATATTTTTTTCTTTTTTTTAAAAAAAAAGTAAGAATGAGGAGGAGAAATTGGGCCTGGACAAAAGAGGTTTTATGGGCTGAAACCGCGTAAAGTTTGTAGGCTTGTGCTATTTGGTAATAAGACCAAAATTCCCAAAATCCAAGTGGGGTCTTCTGTTATTTCCTCTTGTTGGTTAAAATTTTAGAAATTTTGTTTGTTTTCTTTGCTTTGTCTCCTTAGCTCACCTTTTTACTCTATTTTCACGTATTGTATTTTCAATGGACAGTTTTTTTTTTATTTCTTATTTCATTATGTAGAGCTAGAAATTAAGCTATAAAAAGGGGAGGTAGAATTTAATCAATTAAGGCTGTTTTTTCTCTTGTATGTTTGACTACGTTGAAATTATTTGTTTTGTATTTTTAGTTGAACTTACTTTTAAATTGTCACTTCATTTTTCATTTGGCGTGCATAGACTAAATTAAGTTTGGTTTAAATTAACCAATTAAGTTTGGTTTATTGCCACTGTTATTGAACCATGGTTTTCTGAACTGAATTTTAAATTTAATTTAGTACTATTGTAACGAATTATTCCATAATCGCGTTTTTAGAAATTAGTTACAAATAATTGGTTACAATCTACCAATCAATGGAATTGCATTTATTCCATGAAAGCAATACTGTTATTGAATTAAATTAAATTCTAGTTGAATTTAATTGCACCCCAAAAATATTCTTGAACCTAGTTCAATAAACCTTTATTCTTGAGGGTAGAGCTTGATCATTCAAGAAAATTTGATAATATTTCACTCGTGCTTGTGAAACTAATAATTGTAGGTAAAAATGTTGTTGGAAAGGTTAAACAATAAAAAGGCTGAGTCGAGAGATGACTCTCTGTTTTTAAGATAAAATTGCTCTGTATAGATGTTTTTACGGTGATGGACAATAGTCTCCCAAGATAAAACAACAACAATCAACTATATAAAGCAAATAAAGTTGATTCTAGCGAAGAAATAAATATAGAACAAATTGCTGAAGAATGAGAGAATTTTTGTCAGAAATTCGTGTTTCTGGTCTTTGTTTTTCATTCAGAAACAGAACATAAGAGAAGAGGTTTTGTGTTGTGTTGCATTTTTAATTTGAACAGAAATGTTCAATTTATAAGAGCAGAAAGGGAAGCAACGTTCTATTATGTTGAATAGTCATGTTTGTTGGTTGTGGTCCTTTGGAGAAGAAAGAGCCGTTGTAATGTTCCGAAAAACTTCAGGGACCAAAATGTAAATAGCTAACATTTCAGGAACCAAAAAGAAAGTTTCGGAAGAAAGCAACAGCCCAACAACCCAACAGCCCGAGACGGGACGGGCGGGCGGCGGCGGCGCGTGTGTGGGGCTTAGCCCCGAACCCAAGCTCACCTAGGTCCTCTCCCTTCTAAACAGATGGGTTACCCCTTGGGGTCCCAAACCCTTACTCAAACTTAGAGTTTATATATTGCACAATCCTTCCATCTCTACCAATGAGGGAGATTTGTCATTTTTGGCCAAAAACACTCCATCTTTTCATGTCTCAAACACCTTACTTTGTGTACCAATATCTCTTTCATTTCTTAACGAAATTTGACAATACTTGGCACTAACATCATCTACTCTCTTAGTAGATTAGACATGTGCAAAGAAATGATGTTTCCGACATGAGGGGCCTACATGTTTAAGTCATTAAAGACGGGATAAACTCAATCCCACATTAGTAAACTTTCAACAATCTCCTATTGAAAGAGAATTGGTGCACATGAGGTGCCAAAGTCCAGCAATCTTTCAGCGAAAAGATATTGCATCAGGAAAGGTAGCTTTCGGCTTTGAACCTTCCTTAGTCGATTACCATCGGATTTACTTACTGCGCGGTGAACATGATGTCTTGAACCGTCAGTGTTTAGTGTAAACAAAGACAATGGTATCAAAACAATAACTCTCCTTATTCATTTCTTCTTATCGTTTTGTTCGTTGTGGCCATGGACAACGCTTGGATTCTTAAGTGCGTACATTTGAAGTGGCCTGTCTTCGCACTTAAATAGGTGATCTCTTATAAGGTATATTGCTCTACCCCACTCGCAAGTGTTAGGAATCATTAAAAGTTTCATAAACTTATCATTTACCCATTATGCAGGTAGCACTCAATGTCTATCGCGGGAACGACTTTGGAGTTATATTTCTTTAAAGAATGATAATCAGAAGTGCTCTTACTTCAAGTGAAGCGCTAAACTGAACCTCTATAGTTTAGTTTTTCCATTGAACCAAATTCCTGGGATCTCTAGTCAGTAAGGTTGGGTTACCACCATAAAGATTCTTATTGTTTGGGTTTTAAGCCCATTCCCCTAGACAAACAAAATATTTGATCTTTGGACATTCCTTTAGTTAATGGATCCGCTAAGTTATCTTTTGATTTGACGTAATAAATGGAAATGACACTCGCAGTGATCAAATGTCTAACGGTCTTATGCCTCCGATGAATATGTCTAGACTTGTCATTGTACATATTACTCTGTGCCCTTCCTAAAGCCGATTGGCTATCACAGTGAATCATCACCGGAGGTACGGGTTTATCCCAACAAGGGATATCCTCTAAGAAGTCGTGAAGCCACTCTGCTTCTTCTCCTGCTTTGTCCAAATTGATAAACTCCGATTCCATCATGGATCGGGCGATGCATGTTTGCTTAGAGGATTTCCAAGACACAGCCCCACCACCAATTGTAAAAACATACCCACTGGTGGATTTGGTGTTCTTTATTGTTACACCTCGTAAGATTAAGATGATAATTAAGAACGTCATTAAGGAAGTAAGATTCGGATATTAAATATAAGGAACACTTACATATGTTAATATGGGAAATTAGTGTGTAAACGGATGTTATCCCGGAATAGTTTTTCTTTAGTGCTATACATGTGACGACGAGAATTAGTCCTAGTAGTTGAATTTATTCCAATGGAGTTATGAGATAGTATTGTATTATAAAGTTATGACATTGAGGATACGATGCTTATGAAATTCTCGGGAATTAAAAGAAGTGGGTTTGAGATTTATTAATTGAAGAACTTGGGGGGTCAAAGTGTGATAAAAAATTCAGATTTTTTATATACCTACACTCACCTCTTCATCTTCATTCTAAACTTAACCAAAAACCTCACCTCTCTTCTCCAAACCCACCCCCCCTTGCTGGCCGAAAATCACCCCCAATCCCATACCCAATTTAAGATTTTTATCTTCTCTTTCTAGACTACATTTTTCATCAAAAATTAGAAGCAAAACAACACCAAAAACAGTGGCAAAAACAACCACTGCTGGCCGAAATTGTAGCCCAGAAATTCTGAATTTTTGGCATGAAATTTTGGAAGAAAAACGTGTAGGGATGATGGCTTAACATTGTAGAACACTTGCATGTCAATTGGGGTTGAAGACGTGAACAAAAAAGGGAAAGAAATACGAAAACAGTGGGGATTTTCGGACAAACAGTGGGCAGAAAATTGCGGACTGTTTTGGGACGAATTTGAGGTATAAAATCCTTCTTTCTATGATATAATTGGAATGCATGTTTTTAGAATTAAGGTAATGAATTTGTGTTAAGGAGAAATTTGAATTTAAGCGTTGCATGTGACAATTTTGGGCTAGTTGCCAATTTAGGACAGATTTTGGTGTTATTGGATTCGTTGGTTATTGTTGTTATTATTGTCACTAATTGCATGATGAAATTGAAAGGAAACATTGATATTTAGTTGGAATTAGTTATATGGAAGTATTGAAATACGAAATTGGATTTTAGGAGTTAAGATAAGAGTTATGGAATTATGACATGTTGTGGCCAAGAACTTGCATGAAATTGTTGGACATGTTGTGATGTATATGGACTATTTTAGAGACTGTTTTGTGGTGTTATAATGCTGAAAATTTAGTTACCATTATGCATGTTTAAGTGTGGTAATTGCTAAGGTAAGTCCTAAAGGAATAAGGGCGTAGAAAGGCTTAGAAAGGCTTCACATTTTACACTCGTTGTTGTTGGAACATGGACTGTTTTGTGGGCTGTTTTTAATATGGATTAAGAGGCTAAATTTACATGAGAAGTGGGTGTGTAAATTCCCTTTATTGTTGTTTTGGTTGTGCCCTTAATTGGTGTTTGATTATTGATGTTATTAGCCTCGTTTGGAAGTTGTGGAAACATGTATAAACAGGGGAAGTGCTGCCCGAATTTTTATAGAATAAGAAGTCGTTATTCGATATAAAGTATGCTAGTAGTCATAGAATTGACGAACGTATTACCATTATTATAGGTTGAAGTTCTATAACGAGGCATATTCTAATATTGGGTGGATTAGTTCGTCTAAAAGGTATGTGAAACCCTTACTTCTTTCTTTTGGCATGATTTAATGAAAGTACTACGTGACGATTTGATTCTTATACAGTTTAATTCCTAAAGAGGATTGTTATGAGAAGTGCCTATGATTTTTCAGCAAAGAGTTTATTATGATATTATTATAATAATTTTATTGAGAATCAAATGATAATTTTTACTTGCATATTGTTACTCATGATATCTACTCGTGCTAAGTGTTACTACTTCACCTCACATAGTCCCGGGCCGGGTTATGTTCGTGCACAGCCTTGCATTACTTCACCGAGACCCTCACTAGAGGGCCGGGTTATGTAGGATGGATCCATAGATGAGATATGACTTTACCGAGTCCCAGCATGGGCTGGGTTACGATATGACTTTACCGAGTCCCAGCATGGGCCGGGTTACGATATGACTTTACCGAGTCCCAGCATGGGCCGGGTTATGATATGACTTTACCGAGTCCCAGCATGGGCCGAGTTATGATATGATTCCACTGAGTCCCGCACTAGTGGGTCGGGTTACGTTACAGATATATATATATATATATATATATATATATATGTATATGGACAGACACTCATGTTTTCTTGACTTGACTCTCATTTTTATAAGGCAACTGATTTTTATTGTTTATGGCACAGTTGGATTTGGATCCTGATTTTTTTATACTGATCTGCTATTTTCTGTTGGCTACTTATGATCTCTTTTACAACTTCATGTTTTACATACTCAGTACATTATTTCGTACTGACCCCCTTTCCTCGGGGGGTTGCGTTTCATGCCCGCAGGTACAGGTTTTCAGTTTGGTGAACCTCAGGCCTAGGTTCCTACTCAGCAGGTTGGGAAGCTCCTTTGATTCAGAGCTTTGTCATTTTGGGTACAGAACCCTATTATTTTGAGTTATGTATATTTAGGGGCACGACGGGCCCCTGTCCCGTCATATGTCGTTATCCTTCTTGTAGAGGTCTGTAGACAGGTGTGGGTTGTACTTATGTAAGGGTTATAACTCTGTTTTGGTCAGTCATGCTATTGTATTCTGTGTTGGGGTGTCCCCGTGTATATATGACATTATCTAGTGGCAGCCTTGTCGGCTTGTTTGTTGTATTGTGTTGGCTAGTTGTGACTCCTCATGAGGCAGGTACATTCGGGGGTAAAGGCAGCCTTGTCGGCTTGCCTACCCTGACATATGTTGTTATTGCAGCGTTATGCTGCCGGATTTCAGACTCGTTAAGTGTTAGTTGGATTATGTGTAACAGATTAGTGTAATAACGTCATTAGGGCAGTTAGTTACGGCCCGTCGGGTCGGGTCGTGAGATTTATGTCCGATATCCAATTTGCATCACTGTATCCTTCCAGTACGGTTGGATATCTTGAATAATGTAATCCGTAAGTTAGCGAATATTTTAGATATCGTAGTATCCGATTTAACCCCTTACAGTGATCATTTCCAGGATTACGAGTAAACCTAACCAACTTATTGACTGGATAAGCGATATCGGGTCGGGTGCAGTTTGTAATGTACATTACGCTACCAATGACATGGGCATATCGCTCATGGGATACGGGTGCACCACAATTCTTATCAATTCTATGATTCATATTCATTGGTGAGTTCATAAGGGAACTGTCAAATACATCAAATTTCCTCAAAACATCTTCAATGTAATGAGATTGAGATAAGACCAGCCCGTCAGCTGTCTTAGAAATCTTAATTCATAAGATTACATCTGCAATATCCATATCTTTCATGTCGAAGCATTGTTTCAACATATTCTTAGTTTCCAAAATCAAGTTTAGACTACTTCCGGTAATAAGCATGTCATCTACGTAAAGACATATCATGACAAATAAGTCAGAGTTTCTCTTATATAGATACATTTATCACATTCATTTATGGAGAAATATTTTGATAATAAAGTATTGTCAAACTTTTCATGCCATTGTTTTGGGGCTTGTTTGAGTCTGTACAAATATTTAACAAGTTGACATACTTTCTTTTCTTGTCCTGGAACCACATACCCGTCGGGTTGTTCCATGTATATTTCCTCTTCCAACTCTCCGTTTAGAAAGGTTGTCTTAACATACATTTGATGTATCTCAAGGTCACGCAAAGCTGCAATGGCTATAAATACCCTTATGGACGTTAATCTAGACACATGGGAGTATTTGTCAAAGTAATCGAGGCTTTCCTTTTGTCTATAACCTTTGACTACTATTCTGGCCTTATACTTGTCAATAGTTCCATATGCTTTGTACTTTCTTTTGAGTACCCACTTACAACCCAAAGGTTTGCTTCCCGGAGGAAGATCAACCATTTCTCAAGTATGATTTTGCATGATGGAATCTATTTCGCTTTCTATAACTTCTTTCCAAAGCGGTGCTTCTGGAGTTGACAATGCTTCATTAATTGTCCTCCGTTCATTTTCAACCATATAGGTTAGAAAATCTGGAACATTAAGTTCCGGATAGTCAGTAACTTCTGAATCCTGTAGATCTGGAACATCTAGTTTCGGATAAACAGAAACTCCCGGGTGTTGTTGATTTTGAGCATTTTGTTCATAACTTCATTTGCGCGTAATTATTTCTTTTTTCCTTTCTAGGAAAGATATGTTCAAAAAATTCAGCATTCTTTGATTCCATGATCGTACCTTCGTGGATATCAGGTATCTCCAACTTATATACTAAGAAGTGATAAGCACTACTGTTATTTGCATATCCGATGAATATGTAATCTACAGTCTTAGGTCTAATTTTGACCTGTTTTGGTTTAGGTACTTCGACCTTTGCCAAACAGCCCCACACATTCAAATATTTATAAGTAGTTTTCTTTCCTTTTCATAATTCATATGAAATTTTATGCTTACGCTTATGCTGAACTCTATTGAGAATTATATTAGCGGTAAGAATTGCGTTGCCCCACATGTTTTGGGCTAATTCAGAATTGATAAGTAAAGCATTCATCATTTCCTTTAACGTACAGTTTTTGAGCTCGGCAATACCGTTAGACTAGGGCTAGTAAGGAGGGGTTGTTTAATGAACAATGCCGAATTGAGAACAATATTCTTCAAACGGTGCTACGTATTCTCCACATCTATCACTATGAATTGCCTTAATCCGTAGGTTTAGTTGAGTTTCAACTTCTGCTTTGTAACGTTTAAATGCTTCGAACGCTTCATCTTTACTTTTCAACAAGTAAACATAACAATACCTTGTACTATCAGCAATGAAAGTCACAAAGTACTTGTTCCCCCCTCTAGTTTGCACAAACTTTAAATCACATATGTCGGTGTGAATAAGTTCTAGATGAGCGGTGTTTCTTTCGACTGAATGGAAAGGCGATTTTGTTAATTTTGCTTCTACGCATACCTCACATTTATGTTGAGGGTTTATGTCGAAGGAAGGCAACAATTCTAATTTTACTAACTTTTGAATGGATTTGTAGTTAACGTGTCCTAATCTATGATGCCATAAATAAGAGGACTCAAGCAAGTAGGTAGAAGGCTTTATTTTATTTGATGAACGAATTACAGACATAACATTCATTTTGAAGAGGCCGTCACATGCGAAGCCCCTTCCTACAAAATTATCATTCCTAGTTATTACAAACTTGTTGGACTAAAAAACTAGTCTAAAACCAACCTTGACCAACAGTGGCCCTGAAACTAAGTTCTTGCGGATGTCAGGGACGTGCATCACTTCCTTTAGAGTGATCTCTTTGCATGAAGTCATTTTGAGGACAACCTTTCCAACCCATTGCACTTTAGAGGTGGTGGCGTTGCCCATGAACAACTTCTTGCCCGTGACTGGGGTGTAAGATGAGAATGCATTCTTGTCAGAGCAGATATGACGGGTTACACCCGTGTCTATCCACCATTTTCTTGGGTTCTCCACTAGATTTGCCTCCAGCACCACTGCCGAGAAATCCACAATCTTGTCGTCAAGATCCGGAGGATTACCCTCGTCTTGTACAATGTTAGCCTCTGCCTTGCATTTGTTCTTGGCCTTCAGGTCGTTTGTGACCTGGATATTTTGGCCCACTTCAGTCATTGTGTTAGACTGAGTGTCCATTGCATCCCCACCAGAAGGAGGATCTTTTGTCTGAGATCGTGACAGGCTCAACGCAGTAAGATAGAACAACATCTTTAGTCTCCTTCTCTTGTTGTAATTGTTATCCAGAACCTTTCTTGGGCGTTTGATTCTAGCGAAGAAATAAATATAGAACAGATTGATGAAGAAGGAGAGAATTTATGTCAGAAATTTGTGTTTCTGTTCTCTGTTTTTCGTTCAGAAACAGAACATAAGAGAAGAGGTTTTGTGTTGTATTTTTAATTTGAAAAAGAAATGTTCAATTTATAAGATTAGAAAGGGAAGCAACGTTCTATTCTGTTGAATAGTCATGTCTGTTGGCTGGTGTCCTTTGGAGAAGAAAGAGTCGTTGTAGCGTTTTGAAAAACTTCAGGGACCAAAAAGAAAGTTTCGGAAGAAAGTCCCGAGCCCGGACCGGACAGGTGGCGGCGCGCGTGTGGGGCGTAGCCCCGAACCCAAGCTCACCTAGGTCCTCTCCCTTCTAAACACATGGGTTACCCCTTGGGGTCCCAAACCCTTACTCAAACTTAGACTTTATATATTGCACAATCCTTCCATCTTCTACCAATGGGGGAGATTTATCATTTTTTGCCAAAAACACTCCATCTTTTCATGTCTCAAACACCTTACTTTGTGTATCAATATCTCTTTCATTTCTTAACGAAATTTGACGATATTTGACACTAACATCATCTACTCACTTAGTAGATTAGGCATGTGCGAAGAAACGATATTTTCGACATGCGAAGCTCACATATTTATGTCATTAAAGACGAAATATACTCAATTCCACATCAGTAAATTTCCAACAATAACAAAAATTCAAGTGAATGAATATAATAACAATAACAATAATAAAACGAAACCGAAATCATAACAAAAGAATAAACTTCTAGGACGGGAGCAAATATACCTTGCCCCAAGCGATGTCATGAAAAACCACTTCATAGAATTTTTAATTAGATGTGTATGTATAGATGGTAAGCAAAATGAAAATATTGAGTATAGATATATGAAACATATTATTTGTCATAATTCATTTATTCACTTTTGAAATATTAACATTGATTACGAAAAATATTACATACATCATCGCTTCAGATTTTGAAGTTGCGATTTTTGGTAGTGCTGCATTAACATTGATTAGGAAATATAAATAGAAAACAGTGTAATTCTACTTCTGCTTTATCAATTAGTGCTGTTCTTTTCAGCTGTTCAGCCGTTTCTAGCACATTACATTTATAAGTAGAAGTGAGTGAATTGAATACGAAATCTTTTTTGGTAGCAAAATTTAATGGAAATGACTCACTAGAACACTATACTATCAAAGTAGTGCTCAGAAATTCAGAGTATTAGTTTATTGTTTCTTCTCATTAAATAGCAGTTTATGTTATGGCTGCAAAAGTACATCTAACCTCCCTACCTATTCAATTAATATTAGTGAAATACACAACATGGGCTAAAATACTTTTTTATTTATCAAGCTTGTAAAAGATACAATAATTAAAATCTAAAATTTGAACATATATTTAAAAATAATTTTATTTTAAATTTTTTATTGAACCGAGATGATTTATATTCACACAAATGTCTAAACTTGTTTTAGATCATAAAGTTCAAAGATTCTTTTTATTTTTACAATGTTTTGTCTGGTTAAATACCGTTACATAAAATAAGATGGAAGCATTATTAATTATTGAATTTGAAATATTATTTTGGCTACTTTTTCAAATAGGTGGTACAATTTGGGATTTTGCAACACGTGAATTGAAGATCAAGATCTTCAAGATTTTCCAAACATGTCGTGATCTCTTTATTTATTCAATTTCTATGATGTTGGTTGAAATATTAAAAATGGATCAACTACTATAAAAACGAGATTCATGGTGTGATACCTTTTTTTTAAACAACTATGAAGTATTATCATTACTTTCAAAAATATTTATACTTTAGAGAGTACTTTTCAATTAACTAATACACTTCCTATTAAGGGTATAGTTAATCATCTAGAGTTAAACAATTAGCATCTATCAACTATTTGACTATTTACATATTTGTTCTATCCAGCATCTGCATGTAAGTGCCCTCTTAGAACATTTAACTACTTCAATGCTAGTACAAATTTCAGATTGTATTTGAGTGCTTACAACCTTCACATCAGTTTCTATATTCGTGTACATCTTTCTGTTTCTTGCTTTCCATGTATAGTATATCATGGCCCCCATGCTGCTTCAACAATTTCCTTCTTGAATTATCTCCAATGTCTTCTTTTTATCCAATCTATTCTTGCTTTCTCTTCATTCTGCCTGACTGTTATACCCACCCATTTTGTAACTTCTTCTTGTAATGTTGTATTCCATTTGCAGTTTTCAAGCTGCACTTTGTATCATCCAATGTTATGTTCAACTTCTGGAGCCTCATCTTTGTTTGTAATCTGTTTCTATATGCTAACCATAATATGAATCTCTGCTTTGGTAGCATTATGGAGTTCCATATTAGGTCAGCTTCTTCCATCTTTGTCATTGCGCCCATCATGTTGAGATAACTTTTGTTTGCATGCAATTTGCCATAGTAGTTTCCCTATTGAGGCAGTTCATGTTGCTTTTGATGTTTAAACCACCATATTTCCTAGCTATCAATACTGCATCCCAAGCCACTAGTGACATTTTCCTCTTTTCCATTTTTACACCCCATAAGTATTCATTGCATTTCCTGCCTACTTCTTTTAATACTCTTTGGGGTAGAATGAAAACACCAGTCCAAAAGTTGTATATAAAAAACAACACATAATTTATAACTTGTAGTCTACATGCATAAAAAGTTGCTTGCAATAGCCATTCTTTATTCTGTTTGTGATCTTATCTACCAATTGTTGACATTCCATTATACTCGATTTCTTGGATGATAGAGGCAATCCAAGATATTTGATTGGTAGATTTCCAAGTGTAAATCTTGTCCTTTGTAATATACTTCCTTGAGTTACATTATCCATCCCAGCTATGAATATATTAGATTTTTAACAGTTTGTCTTCAGACATGTGACTTTACTAAAATGATCAAGTGCTTCCATGACTCTAGATACATATGCCACATTACCTTTACAAAATATCATTAGGTCATCAACAAATACCAAATGTGTTAATTGTGTGGTCTTACACATTGGATGATACCTAAAATCTGGTAAGTCACTCATCTTTTTAAGTATTCTTGACAGGTATTCCATCACTATTACAAAAAAAAGGGTGACGTAGGGTCACATTGTCTAAGCCCCCTCTGTCTAGCAAAGTATCCATGTCCCATTCTATTTACATTCACGGTAAATGTGGTAGATGTAACACATGTCATGACTAATTTTGTGAATGGCTCTGGAAATCAAAACCCTCTCAAGGCTTCCTCAATGAATTCTCAGCTAACTATGTCATAAGCTTTCCTTAAGTCAATTTTCATCATACATCTAAGGGATGTCTTTCTAGTATAGTGTCTCAGTAAATCATGACATATTAATACATTATGAATTAGTGATCTATCCTACACAAATATAGTTTGGTTTTCTACTATTTAGCACTTTTAATGTTTTCCTTAGTCTTACATAAATCATTTTTGAAATGCATTTGTATACTACATTGCAACAAGATATATGTCTAAATTGACTAGCATTCTGTGGTGTTTGTACCTTAGGGATCAGTGTGATGATGGTGGCATTGATTTGTTTTAACATCTTCTCATTCTCCATGAATTCTAATACAACTTTAGTCATATCTTCTCCTATTACTCCCCATGCATCTTGGAAGAATCCACTTCCATACCCATCTGATCCATGACTTCTGTTTCTATCAATGTCGAATATTGCTTCCTCCACTTCCTTAGGTGTGTAAGGTCTTATCAGCTCAAGTTGTTCTTCTATATTCAGAGTATGGCCATTTTTCAAGAACATATCACATGCCTGGCCTTTACATGTCTTTATAGTAATCCACAAAAATGTTAGCTATAACTTCTTGATCAGTCTGTAGATTACCCTGTTTATCTTGTAATTGTACTACTGCTTGTTGAAGTTTTCTATGCTTTATTATTGAGAAGAAATATTTGGTACAATCATCATCAAGTTTAATCCAATTAGCCTTACTTCTCTACTGTAAGAATGCCTCAGCCAAGTATAATGATCTTCTGAATTTGATGTATTTTTCTCTTTCATTTTGTTTCCTTTTTGTATCCAATAGCCATACTTGTAGTTCTTTTTGAGCTTTTTTCAATGCCAATCTATCTTCCTCTGCTTCTACAATTATTTTTCTGAAGTGTTCCCATTCAATTTCCTCATTTCCTTCTTCATACACTTTATTTTTTTAGCAATACCCATCATCATACATCCTTCTATATTTTGTTGCCATACACCCTTCACCTTGTCCAGAAAGCTAGGATGACTTACCCAAATATTACAGTATTTGAATGGTTGTCTAGCTTTTCCCCCCCAAACTAAGGCTACTTTTACTAGACTATGGTTACTTATTCCTTCTGGTAGGAATTGTGCACTAAATGTTGGCATGTTGTTCAGCCACTCATTGTTGATGAACACCCAATCAATTTTTGAGTATATCCTTCTTTCCCCTTTTTTATCATTCCATGTGTACATGTTCCCATAATTCTATCAACTCACATTGTTCTACACAATTCTTGAAATCCAAAATTTCAGCTATATTGATTGTATTACCCCTATCCTGTCATCCAAGTTTAACACTGAGTTAAAGTCACCCATTAGCATCCATGGTTGGTTTGTACCTCCACTTACTATGCCAAGATATTGCCATAATCTTTTCCTTTCTTCCCTAGTATTATAAGCATAAATCATTGTCAGTATGAAGGTCTTCTGTAGACTTATATTCAACACTTGACATGTTATGGCTTGTGCATTGCTACTTACTTGATGCACCCTGAACATATCAGGTTTCCACGTGATCCATATTCTACCATTATTGTGTTGATCTAGATTGGTTATATATTGCCATCTATCAAACATTAGACTTGCAACCTTATCAATATTTTTACTCTTTATTTTATTTTTCACTATGCTCATCAACCCAGTGAACTTTTTATTACAAAGGAGTTTTACCTCCTTCTGTTTGTTAGGGGCATTCAATCCCTTAACATTCCAGCACATTATGTTATCTATGTCCATCTTGGGGGTTATTTGTGCCTCCCTCTTTTTGAGTTCCACTTTATCTTGCTTGTATGACTGGAAACTCCTCATCTAGTAGTTTAAAAGGTTGATTTTGTTTCTCACATTGTCTTTCTGGGCTCACTTGTCACTCTGTCTGATTCCCATTTGATAATCTAATTTCTGATTTCCACCTTGATTTCTTAGTTTTGTAGTCCTTCTAGGATTTAAAGGTGTAATCCATCCCAGCTATATTTCCTCTTCAGCCTATTGGTTTATTGTGTGCTCATCAATTTTATCCTTCCCTTTATCATCTCTTACATCCATATTTATTTGTGTTACATCTCATGTACCTTTACCTTCCCCTATTTTTGCATTTGGTCCCTAACCTTTCTTTTTCCTGTATTCCTTTTCTTCATGTCCATATTTTTGACATTGTTGACACAAAGTTGGTTTTCAATCATATTGAATTTTCTATTCCACTAAATTTCCTTTTTTCATTCCTGAAGTGTACTTTATCAGGTAATATAGCGTTCATGTCCACTTCAATCAACAATCTTGCAAAACTGAGTCCCTTCTTATTTCTATATGATTATCCACCATCAATGATTTGCCTATGAGGCTTCCTATTTTGCTTAGTCCTTTCTGACTCCAATACTTGAATTCTAAACCATGTAATTGTTCCCAGATTGGAACAATATATAGTTCCTCCCTAGTAAATTCCATGTCTGAATTCCAAGCCTTTACTATGAATGGTTTGTTATCAAAGTGATATATACCCTATTGTAGGGTTTCATTCTTTCCTATACTCGAATCAAATCTTACCAATACAACTCTATTTTTCAACATAGATATTTTGTTTATCCCTAGTGTCACGACCCGACTCGACGGGCCGCGACTAACCGACCTAATGACGTCATTATCCTGACCTGTCACACATAATCCAACTAACACCTAATAAGTCTGAAATCCGGCAGCATAACGCTGCAATAACAACATATGCCAGGGTAGGCAAGCCGACAAGGCTACCTTTACCCCCGAATGTACCTGCCTCCTGAGGAGTCACAACTAGCCAACACAATACAACAGGCAAGCCGATAAGGCTGCCATTAGATAATATCATATATACACGGGGACACCCCAACACAGAGTACAATAGCATGACTGACCAAAACAGAGTTATAACCCTTACATAAGTACAACCCACAACTGTCTACAGACCTCTATAAGAAGGACAATGACATATGACGGGACAGGGCCCCGTCGTGCCCTAAATATACATAAATCAAAATGATCGGGTTCTGTACCAAAATGGTAAAGCTCTGGATCAAAGGAGCTTTCCAAACAGCTGCGCAGGAATCTAAACCGGAGGGTCACCAAACTGAGCACATGTACCTGCGGGCATGAACGCAGCCCCCCGAGAAAATGAGGTCAATACGAAATAATGTACTGAGTATGTAAACATGAAATACTGCAAATGAGATCATAAGTAGCCAATAGATAACAAGAGGTCAGTATAAAAATCAGGATCCAAATCCAACTGTGCCATAAACAATAAAAGTCAGTTGTGCCTTTAAAAAAAATGATAGTCAAGTCAAGAAAACATGAATGCATGTCCATATACATATATATACCTGTAACGTAACCCGGCCCACTAATGCGGGACTCGGTGGAATTATATCATAACCCGACCCATATTGAGACTCGGTGAAGTCATATCATAACCCGGCCCATGTTGGGACTCGGTGAAGTCATATCATAACCCGGCCCATATTGGGACTCGGTGAAGTCATATCATAACCCGACCCATATTAGGACTCGGTGAAGTCATATCATAACCCGGCCCATACTGGGACTCGGTAAAGTCATATCTCATATATGGATCCATCCTACGTAACCCGGCCCTCTAGTGAGGGACTCGGTGAACCATGCAAGGCTGTGCACGAACAAAACCCGGCCCATATTGGGACTCGGTGAAGTGAAGTAATAACACTTAGCACGAGTAGATTTCATGAATAACCATATGCAATAAAAAATTTCATTTGACTCCCAATAAAATCATTATAATAATGTCATAATAAACTATTTACTGAAAAATCATAGGCACTTCTCATAACTAACATCTTTAGGAATTAAATTGTATAAGAATCATGTACGTCCGCCGTACCTTCATTAAATAAAAATTATGCCAAAGAAAGAAGGAATAGTTCACATACCTCTTAGACGAACTAATCAACTCAATATTAGAGTACGTCTCGTTTTAGAACTTCAACCTATAATAATGGTAATACGTTCGTCAATTCTATGATCACTGGCATACTTTATATCGAATAACGACTTCCTATTCTATAAAAATTCGGGCAGCACTTCCCTTGTTTATACATGTTTCCACAACTTCCAAACGAGGCTAATAACATCAATAGCCAAACACCAATTAAGGGCACAACCAAAACAACAACAAAGGGGATTTACACACCCACTTCTCATGTAAATTTAGCCTCTTAATCCACATTAAAACAGCCCACAAAAACAGTCCATGTTCCAACAACAACGAGGGTAGAATGTGAAGCCTTTCTACACCTTTCTACACCCTTATTCCTTTAGGACTTACATTAGCAATTACCACACTTAAACATGCATAATGGTAACTAAATTTTCAGCATTATAACACCACAAAACAATCCCTAAAACAGTCCATATCCATCTCAACATGTCCAACGATTTCATGCAAGTTCTTGCCCACAACATGTCATAATTCCATAACTCTTCTCTTAACTCCTAAAATCCAATTCCATATTTCAATACTTCCATATAACTAATTTTAAACTTTAATATCAATATTTTCTTTCAATTTCATCATGCAATTAGTAATAATAATAACAACAATAACCAACGAATCCAACAATCACCAAAATCTGTCCCAAATTGGCAACTAGCCCAAAATTGTCACATGCATTGTTTAAATTCCAATTTTTTCCTTAACACAAATTCATATCCTTAATTCTAACAACATGCATTCCAATTAAATTATAGAAAGAAGAATTTTATACCTCAATTTCGTCCAAAACAGTCCGCACGATTTGCTCACTGCCCGGGTCCGAAAATCCCCATGGTTTTCGTATTTCTTTCCCTTTTTCTGTTCACTTCTTCAACTCCAATTGACATGCAAGTGTTCTACAATGTTAAGCCATCATCCCTACACGTTTTTCTTCCAAAATTTCATCCCAAAAATCTCGAAATTCCTGGGCATATTCTCGGCCAACAGTGGTTGTTTTTGCCACTGTTTTTGGTATTGTTTTGGCTTCTAATTTTTGGTGAAAAATGTAGTCTAAGAAGAGGAGATAAAAACCTTAAATTTGGTTATGGGTGGGGGGTTTCTCGGCTGGCATGGAGGAGAGAAGAGAGGAGAGTTTTTGGTTAAGTTAGAATGAAGATGAAGAGGTGAGTGTAGGTTATAAAACAAAATCTGAATTTTTTTGTTACACTTTGTCCCCCCAAGTTCTTCAATAAAAAAATCTCAAACCCACTTCTTTTAATTTCCGAGAATTTCATAAGCCTCGTATCCTCTTGTATACTAATTTTCGGTATTTGAATCCTATTTCCTTAATCTTACGAGGTGTAACACCTAGTTTCCCCCATATTCTTTGAATGTATCCATTCATTACTGAAAATGGGGGGTATGCTCCTAGAACATAGCAAACAATGACATTCTTCCAGTACATTAGTTCTGAGCTTATATCATCATACTCTATTTCACATATCAGATTTTCACCATGCATATTGGGTGAAATATAGTCTAATTTAAATCCTGCATTAGCTATCTTTTCTATATCGAAATTGTCCCATACCGATGATTTCTTCTCTATTGTTGGTTGTGCTTATGTATCATATTCCCATGAACTCTTCCTTGAGCTTCCTGATACACTCATCTCTTTTTCCTAGTCTTCCAGGGTATTTGTCTTGTTTCTGCCATCATCTTCTCGCTTTACTTCTTTTGGTTTTTCAGTTACCTCATCATCTTCCTTGTTCTGTTTGTCTATCATCTGTGATTTTCTTCGAGCCTCAGTAGTTTGATTCTCATTTTGCTCCATCTCCCGTGCATCGATTCCCGTTTTCCGGGGTTCTTCATTGATGCTTAGGGTTTCTCTGGTAATCAAATTGAGTTAAGTAACTGGTCCTTCCTTCTTCTTGTGTTGCATTGTAGCTTTTGTTTTGAATTCTAACCGCTTTCATTAATAGATTCCTTGCTCTCTTCTCCATGGGAAGCGCACGATATGCGCGCTTAGAGATAAAGGAGAGAGAAAAGTAAAGGATATACTTACAAGTGTTGTTCTAACTGTGTGATTAATTTCTTATGCAAATAAGCTAGTTCCAATATCTTGTATTAAAAATTGTTAACTATCACTCCAATCATATGAACAATAATAATTGTTGGTATAATCGTACCATTATATTGTTGGTACAATTGTACGATTGAATTGTCATTCAACCATGGTCAAAAGGTTGATAATTCAAATTCGTGACACTACGATTTAAATATGATCAATGGTTCAAATTTGTGACACAACAATTTGAATCGCTTCTTTGATCAATTATCTGCATAAATTTTTATACATTTAACTTTTGAAATAGGGTGGCTTTCATGAAATCTGGTTCTCCTGCAAATTGCTGTAGTTGAAAATGACAAGTTGAAAGTTGAAGCTGTGCAGCAATGGAGGAAATTGCACATGTAAAATATTTGTCTTCTTTCTCCAACTTTTCAAAATTCCATTTGGATTTCTCTTTTTTGGTTTTTTGTTTTCTTCCACCACATACCATGGTAAAGAATCCTAGGAGTATTTAAACAAATAAAAGTGAGGGGATGATTTTTATACATTATAGAAGTTTTTTTTATGGAAAAGTTAGAAATATAGGAAATAGAGTAATATGATATCGAGTATTTATATAATCGATCGTTACTTAGCTTGTTATTAAGGTATAGTAATTATTGTTAGAAATGAATTTTAATTCTTTTTTCTTTGAAAAGCAGTTGATTGTTTTGTACGGATTATCTGATCGATGAAAAATTATACTTAGCATAGGAGAAAGGATGAACACAGATACAGGACATGTATAATGATACGGTGGCTGCCAGAACCACGTGGATTAACATGAAAATAGGGCGTAGAAAAATAAATAACAAAAATGCCCTTTACTAATTGAAGCAAGCATGTCGACCCTAATGTTGAACCCACACTTCTATAATAGTAGAAATTACTAAAATCATATTAAATTGGGAATTAAGAAATAGGCACAACACTATATCTAAACACATTTACCATTCAAAGTTTATCTACGGGTTTATAGGAATCCGGTAACATTTGCTTATATCTTGTATATTGTTAGTATTCATGGCGGACCCAGGATTCAACGGTCCTGAGTGTTTACCTTAAAATTAACAAAAAATATATTATTTTAAGTCGGGTTTGAACTCAGCTCCTCCGTGACATAGCCTAGAGTCTTCCACTTTTTAACCATCAAAACACCAAGATCTTTTATTGTTTCTTGAGTGCTATTTAATATTTTATATCAAAATTTTAATATTTTTATATGTCTGTATAAAGTATCCCCCACGGTTAATATAATATCTGACATGGTTAATGGTGCTCAAGCACCAAAACTTAATACATGGGTCCGCCCCTGTTAGTATCAAGTTTTTACCATCATGTCAAGAGTTATAGCTGATAATAAAGACGCAATTTTATTTCTTAGTTAAGTCCACAAAACAAGCGTCATGTTCTATCATTACTCCAACCCGAGCCACTCTAGCCCCCTAATGGGCGTTGCCATAGGCAGGATGTTAATGTTACCCAACAATCCCCTCCCAACACCTGCCTCATGCAACATGTTGCTCTTGGGAATTGAACACATAATCTTAGCTCTGATACTACTTGTTAGAACCAAGCGCTTACCATTATGCCAAAAGTTATAGCCGATAACAAGGGCACAATTTTATTTCTTAACTAAGCCCACTAGGCAAGTGTCATATTTGATCATAAATCCGACTCGAACCACCCCATCCCATTCATAGGCCTCGTCATAGGCAGGATGTTGGCGTTACCCAACATATATGTATTACAAAATCCGTTATAAATTTATAAATACTTAATTGTGACCACGGTTAATATTATACATCAATTTGAGATTACTTAAAAAATTCATAAACTTCAAATTCTAGATCTGCCTCTGCAGAAGACCATCATGCAAAAACAAGTAAAATATTCAAGAAAACAAAGCAATAGTAAATAAGATATAGTACTATACTCCCTCCGTCTCAATTTAAATGTCATAATTTGATTTGGTACGGAATTTAAGAAATAAAGGGAGACTTTTGAATTTTATTGTCTTAAATTAAAAATGTGTGAGATCTTTTAAATCTTGTGATCTTAAACCTGCCTTGGATTTTGGAAAATTTACTAAATATAGAAAGAGACATTTTTTGGGAGACAAACAATAAAGAAAAGTAGAACACTTAAATTGAGACGGATGAAGTATTTTTTTCTTTGAATGAGAGTAGGTATGAGGACTTTGTGTTTTTTTGTTTTTGGTTTTTCACTGGGAGCAAGAAAATAACAAAAATAGTCTGTTGTGTTTATATGTAGGTTTAAAGTAGTCCCGCAACTATAATTTTGAGTAGTATTGATCCTTCAAATTTGATCACTTTTGATCTCTTTCTATCAAATATTTAATAAACTTTGCATGTTAGATTTGGCAAAATTTATGAAAAAGAAAAAAGGGATTTAGTGAAAGCTCACATTTTTTTTTTAGTAATTAAAAGACATTCTATTACCATTTGCAAAAATGTATATGTATGTTTGGACCTAAGAAGTGGACATTTCCCACCTTCGTGTCAAGTGCCTCTATGAAAAACAAATCTACTACTTACAGACTAGCAATTAAAACTGCATTAAGGATAATAGTTTAATGACTGCAACAAGCTAGCTATTCGTGGACATACAGTCCAGGCAATCTCTTCTTTGCATCCCATGCCAGGAGAGTAATTTCTGCTAGGGTGGTAAAAAAAACCGAACCGAACCGAACCGAAATTCGATTCGATTTTTTCTCAGTTTTTTTTTTAAAAAAAACCGATTTTTTGAAAAACCGAACCGAATTAAGATTTAGTGATTCGGTTTTTTATTTTTGGATACGAACCGAACCGAAAAACCAAATTAAATATATTTTTATTATTATTTTTTATTTTAGGCTATTACTATCTCTTGAATCATAGTCATTGAAGTCAATCTATGAAGCTTTTATGGAAGTCGCATGCGGCATGAACTTGATTAACATATCACAGAAGCATTGACATAAAATGTAGAGAGAGAAAGTAGTTGTAAATTGGTAAAATTTTAAATGGTCATAACTCTGCGCTCGGATGTCCGTTTTACCCGATTTTTTTTTATTTTGGGTATATTTTCGAGACGGGGCCGACCCAAACGCAGCCAATTTTTAGAAATACGTCCTTTTTCCCAATCAATTTGTGTTTTCCCCCAAATCGATTTCTAATTTTCTTTTTTCTTTAGTAAACATCTCACGATACACAATAGATTTCAACGGTGAAATTTCATGATAGTGTAGGTGTGAATGTCAATTTCAATTTTGGAAATTCAATTCTTTTTAAAAAAAAATCCCCGACCCGGCCCGGCCCACTAAAAAAACCCGATATAATCCAATACGTTCGGCGATATAAACCGAACATATCGGTTTTTTTTAAAAAAAAAGTTGTATAAGGTTTTTTTTAAAAAAAATTTATTTTTATTCGGTTCATATTTTTCGAATACAAAACCGATATATGCCCACCCCTAATTTCTGTCGTACCTGAGCTGAATAGTTGCACTTAAAAAACTAGTGTTGATGTCTCTCATCCTCCAGTTCACACACGGGACATAACAAAATTGTATGTATCTCCCATTTGTCCAGCCTATTCCTCGTGTAAAGCCTTTGTTTGATAGCTAGATAAGTGATGAAGATCCATTTTGGACTACCTTGATTATTGCATATGATCCTTCTTCACTCCACTTTTGGGAAGTCACCTCTGATTTTATTGTATATATGATATATCTCTGATGGAGAATTTATCAACTGTGAGGACCTCCACTACATTTAATTGTGTGCCAAGTATGCACTTTGAGGATTGCAGGATCTTTTGTATGATCGATCCATGAAACATGTTTAGCAATCACAGTCCAAGGGTCTTGCCCTTTCACATAGTTGCATGCACCCATTGCCCTTTCACAAAGATGAAGATCATATTACATGGTATCAAGAGTCAAAACCTTACTATAGAAAAATTCCTCCTTGTCGCCCCCCTCCCCGCCCCCCTTAGTAATTTTTTTCTCTTCCCAATTTCCATCCCAATGGAGAATTTGGCTACTCCCACCTCTTCCGATGCTTCCGCTTCTCACTCAGTCGTCATCCAACCACCCAATCCACTCTCCTCACCGTCTTTTCATTCGGCTCTCACCGTTACCAACATCAAGAATTTTATCCCTATAATTCTTGATCAGGAAGACGACCACTATTGGTCATGGGTGAAACTATTTCGCATCCATGCATGTGTATATCATGTGCTTGATCATAAAGACGACTCTTTTCCCTCGTCCTCACGATATGGACATCACATGGCGTCGTCTCGATGCCGTGGTCAAACAGTGGATATATGGCACTATATCCAAGGACTTACTATACAGAATTATGAAAATGGGTGCCTCTGCCCATGATCTATGGACACGTTTGGAAGAATTTTTTCAAGACAACAAGAACACTCGCGCCGTGTACTTGGAAGAACAGTTCAACACCACCCGTCTTGAAAACTTCTCTAATATGTCAGAATATTGCAGGCAGTTCAAACTTATGGCAGACCAACTGTCTAATATTGGTACACCTGTGTCCGAAACTAAGATGGTGTTACAATTAGTTGCGGGCCTCCCCAAGGGTGAGTATGACACCCTAGCCACGATGATACAACAGGCTGACCCTCTACTAAGTTTCAACAAAGCACGCTCACAATTGTTATTGGAGAAAACCCGACATGCGAAACAGGACGAGCATAACTAGAAGGCATTAACAGTTGAACCACCCGCACAACATCAGGCCACCGTCGGCCAGCAGCTTCCGCCGAAAAACATCCAACCGCGGCGGTAGGGGTGGCAAGGGCCGCGACAGTGGGCGAGGCGGCAAGGGCCGCGGGAAGGGTCGAGGCCAACAATCACAGCAGTTCAGCAACACCATGACATGGGCCAGCCCAGTCTCTGGTTACCTAAATCAGAACTGGGCTACGGCTTCAGGATATCCTCCAACCCAATTCCCTTTTCAGCAACAAGGGCTACTGGGCCAGGCTCCAGGTCCGCGCCCGCCCCTGTTCCAGCACCAACAAGCACATGTCATGCATGCCCAGTTCCCACAGCAGATTCAATGAAATCCCCTCCGACTTGGGTCAGGCATTCAGCAGTATGAGTGTGCAACAGCCCGACGAAAATTGATATATGGACTCCGGAGCCTCCTCTCACCTCACCCGGTCCACAAGTAATCTTTTCCAATTGTATCATTTAAAGTCTCCACAATTTATTACAGTTGGCAATGGCCATCGCATTCTAATTCAGGGCTATAGTCACACCCACACTCCGCCACCTCACCCACCCTTCTCCCTAAATAACGTCCTGCATGGCCCACACATCATAAAAAATTTAGTATCCATTAGAAAATTTACTCGTAATAATTTTGTGTCTGTTGATTTTGATCCATTTGGTTTTACTGTGAAAGATCTACGTACGGGGACACCTCTTACGAGATGCAATAACACATGGGATCTCTATCCATTCACATCCTCGTCCGCTGCCGGTTCCCGATCACACACTACCCTAGCTGCTCTATCTCCGTCAATTTGGCACAATAGGCTCGGACACCCAGGAGCTCCCGTTTTTAATTTTTTTTAGAAGTAATAATTTTATTCAATGTAATGGGAAACTTTCCCATACCTGCATTTCCTGACAATTAGGCAAACATGTTCATCTTTCGTTTAATTCCTCAGTTAGCGTTACGTTTGCTCCTTTTGATATTGTTCATGCTGATCTGTGGACTTCCTCCATTACTAGTTCCCTAGGTCATAAATATTATCTCGTGTTATTGGATGACTACTCTCACTTTCTTTGGATCTACCCATTAAAATTTAAGTCTGAAGTTTTTGTCAAATTTCTTGAATTTTGCACATTTATCAAAACGCAATTCGAACGCACCATTAAATCTTTCCAATGTGACAATGGCCGTGAATTTAACAATTTCGCGTTTCAAAAATTCTGCACCAATAATGGCATGGTCTTCCGATTTTCGTGTCCTCACACGTCCCCTAAAAATGGCAAGGCCGAGCGTCTCATCCATACAATAAATAACATGGTCCGCACGTTTCTGTTTCATGCCTCCCTCCCTCCATCATTTTGGGTATATGCAGTCAAAATGGTAGAATACGTCCTTAATAATTTACCCACTAGTACCCTCCATAACATGACTCCAACCGAAATCCTACACCGTGGGGTTCCCTCCTATAATCACATATGGATATTCGGTTGCCTATGTTTCCCTAATCTCTCTTCCACGGCTACTCACAAATTAGCTCCCCACACCACTCTATGTGTCTTCTTAGGTTTCCCATCAAACCATAGGGGCTATATGTGCTATGACCTCTCCACTCGTCAAATTTTCGTTTCACGTCACATCACTTTTGACGAGACGCAATTCCCCTTTTCCAACATCCAAAAACTTCGAAAATCGGATTATGAATTTTTAGATGACTCAACTCTCTCTTGTCCACCTTCGGGAATTGTGCCAGGCCGACACCACTGTACCTCCACAACCACCATCTGCCGCCGTACATCACCTACCGTCGGCATCCCTGCCGTCGGTGACCTCTCTGTCACCGCCTCTTGCCACCTCTAGCACTACTCTGCCTCCAGGTTCCACCAACTCACCGGTCACCGTCGGATCCACTGTGCCATCCCAACAGTCTCACCACCGTGTCGACTCCAGTCCGACCCTCAACCACCACCCAGCAAACCCAACTACTGGACCTACTACGCCACCGACATCATACCCTACACTACAAACCTCATCTATTTCCGACATACCGAGAACCCCCACAAATTCCTACCACAGTTCACCAGCACCCACCGACCCAACCCACTCAACTCCAATCCCAAACACCGCCACTATTCCACACCATTCGACAGCCACCCTCGACCAAAACCCAGTCCCGATGATACAAACTGCCCCACACCCGATTCTGCCATCACCCAATCCAACCAACCAATCGACCAACACCCTTACCCAGTCAGCATCCACACACCAGATTGAAACTCGTGCCCAACACGGGATGTTCAAACCTAAAGTTCAATTTAACCTATCCACCCAAGCAATTTCACCTATTCCAAAAAGTCTTAAATTAGCCAAACTGGACCCGAATTGGAATGCGGTCATATGTGAGGAGTTTAATGCATTAACGAAACATCATACTTGGGACTTGGTTCCTCGACCAGAGGGGGTGAATGTGATCCGTTGCATGTGGCTTTTTCGTCACAAGTTCAGGGATAGTAGTGACTTAGAAAGATGCAAGCAAGACTAGTGGCAAATGGTACTAACCAGCAGGAGGGCATTGATTGAGGTGACACTTTCAGTTCGGTTGTCAAACCGGCCACCATTCGCACAGTTCTAAGCATTGCTATGGGTAAGAATTGGCCGATTCATCAGCTAGATGTGAAGAATACATTTCTTCATGGGAATTTATGAGAAATTATATACATGCACCAGCCGCCTGGTTTTTTCCACCCAGCACCCCCACAGTGTGTGTGTCATCTCCGTAAGTCACTCTATGGCTTAAAACATGCCCCTAGAGCATGGTATGATTGTTTTGCACATTTCATTATACGTCTTGGGTTTACATGCAGCAGATGTGATACCTCTCTATTTACTTTACATCGAGGTCGTGTTACTGCCTATTTACTATTATATGTGGATGACATTGTTCTTACTGCCTCTACTGCTGTGTTGAAATATGAGATTATTGCACGACTCAAGTTTGAATTTGCCATAACTGATTTGAAAAAGTTGAGCTATTTTTTTGGGATCTCATTCACTAGATCCGCCGATTGTATGTTTCTTTGCCTGTGTAAGCATGCAGAGGAGATCGTGCACAGGGCTAAGATGGACAATTGCAAAATCATGGTCACTCCAGTTGATTCTAAATCCAAACTTAGTGCACTAGTCAGTACTCAAGTGACTGATGTTACTATGTATAGGAGTCTTGCAGGCGCACTTCAGTATCTCACCTTCACCAGGACTGACATTGCCTATGATGTCCAACAGGTATGCTTGTTTATGCATGCCCCCAGGGAACCTCATTTTACTGCCCTCAAACGTATCATTCAATATGTTAAGGGCACATTAGATTATGGACTACACTTAAACCTCTCCGCACCGAACTCGTTATTATCCTACACAGATGCAGATTGGGCAGGCTGTCCAGACACCCGCCGCTCTACATCCGGCTACTGTGTGTTTTTGGGTGATAATCTCATCTCTTGGTATGCCAAACGACAAGCCACATTATCTCGTTCGAGTGCAGAAGCTGAGTATCGAGGAGTTGCTAATGTTGTTACTGAGATCTGTTGGCTCCGAAACCTTCTCTTGGAGCTTCAGTGTCATTTAAGTAAAGCGTCTCTGGTCTACTGTGATAATATATCCGCCATATACATGTCTCACAATCCGGTTCAGCATCAGCGAACCAAGCATGTTGAGATGGACATCCACTTTGTTCGTGAGAAGGTTGCTCTCAGGTATATTAAGGTATTGCACGTGCCTTCCTCATATCAATACGCGGATATTTTAACGAAGGGCCTCCCAAGACAGTTGTTCCTTGATTTCAGATCCAGTCTTAGCGTTAGGCCTCCTCCCGCTCCGACTGAGGGTGTGTGTAAACGTGTACAAGTATAACACTACAATCCCCACCCATAATTAGAATATATCCCATATATTGTAAATATATTTAGTGATAGATAATTATGGTAAACTAGGATTCCTCTTGTATTGGGACTATGATTCCTCTTGTATTAGGATTGTATATTGTACACTATATATATTGATATTAATGAGAAAGACTCCTAAGGGAGATTAATATCATCTTACAATAATTTATTCAATTTAAATATGTCAAACTAGAAAATATGAACTTGGTTATGTGAAAAGAGAAAAAAAGGAGAAAATTTGAAGAACTAATTAATTTGGATTAGCTATATTATCTACTGAAAATAAATTGTTAGAAAAAATCGATTATAAAATATTAATTAATGACTTGACATCTAAAAAGTTAGAAGAGTAAACTTTAAATAAAAATATATATAGCGATAATTCCTTCTAGAAAAAGGATTAGTGTCTCTATCTAAAATTTGGCTTTACATCCCCAATCTTGTTAAGCCGGCCCTAATCCACCGGATAAAAAGTTATCCTCTTACCTCCCATTTCCAACCCCAAAATAAACAAACTAAAATAAATGACCCAAAGCAAGCCATTTCTAGGAAATGTCTATTCCTAATAACTTGAAGTTTAAGTCCTTCAATGCAAATTAAATTTCCAGGCCAACTAATTTTCTAGCATTCGAGATTCACTTATCTAACTAATTTACATTCGTTCGGATTCATTTAAGAGAAAACGAGAATTTTTCTCTTACCGTATACTAGAATATAGTGACCTAATAAGGCATTTATTGCAATTCTTTTCCAAATTCACACATCAGTTAAACAAAGACGTAACAATAATAATTCAAACAATTCAACGTTAAAAAGGACTTCGTTGACATTAATTGTCAAGTTTAGGTCATCTAGCACGAATATACATGTGGCGTACACTAGGGCGATCAAGGATATGTATGATGGAGCCAAGACCAGGGTACGGACATTAGGATGAGACACAGAGCACTTTCCAATGATGATGGGCCTGCACCAGGGGTCAACTCTTAGCCCATTCTTATTTGTCTTGGTGATGGATGGACTACCGTCACAAATCTAAGGGGAGGTGTCATGGTGTATGTTATTCGCAGACGACATAGTCCTGATTGATGAGACTCGCAGCGGAGTGAATGTAAAGTTGGAAGTTTGGAGACAGACTCTGAAATCTAAAGGATTCAGGCTAAGTAAGACCAAGACAAAATACTTGGAGTGCAAGTTCAGTAACGGGAGCGACCTTGAGACAGACGTGGAGGTGAGGCTTGGTACTCAGGTCATTCCAAAGAAAGAAAGCTTCAAGTACCTCGGGTCTATTATCCAAGGGAATGGAGAGATTGATGACGATGTCACACATTGTATTGGGGCGGGGTGGATGAAATGGAGGCTCGCATCTGGAGTCTTATGCGATAAAAAGGTGCCACCAAAACATAAAGGCATGTTCTATAGGGCGGTGGTTAGACCGACTATGTTGTATGGGGCAGAGTGTTGGCCAGTCAAAGCTTCACACATCCAAAAGATAAAATTTGTGGAGATGAGGATGTTGAGATGGATGTGTGGGCATACAAGGAGGGATATGATTAGAAATGATGATATCCGGGACACTGTGGGAATGGCCTTGGTGGAGGATAAGATGCGGGAAGCGAGGTTGAGATGGTTTGGGCATGTGCAGAGGAGAGACACAAATGCCCCAGTACGGAGGTGTGAGAGGTTGGCTATGGATGGGTTCAAGAGGGGTAGAGCTAGGCCAAAGAAGTATTGGGGAGAGGTGATTAGATGACATATGGCGCAGATGCAACTTACCGAGGACATGATCTTAGATAGGGGGTTGTGGAGGACACAGATTAGGGTAGAATGGTAGTAGGTAGTCGAGTGTAGTCCTACTTACGCTTGCATACTGGTAGGGGTAATGTTATTATTGTAGGCCTGCTTAGCCTATCATACAAATAGGCACATTATTGCTTTATAGTTACGTGTAGCTGGTTTTCTAATGATATGTGTCATTTGGTGTACTTTGTTTAGCTTATTTACATGCGCTAGTTAATGCTTACTTTTTTCGAAATGTGCTATCATGGCTTATTCGCTTTTGATACCAGCATTTTCATATTGCTTTAATTTTTTCTTGACCGTTTCTATTGCTTGTTTTACTCTTGCTTTTTCTTTGCTTGTGTTTATGCTCTGTCTTGAGCCGAGGGTCTCTCGGAAATAGCCGCTCTACTTACCAAGGTAGAGATAAGGTCTGCGTACACTATACCCTCCCCAGACCCCACGTTGCGGGATTTCACTAGATATGTTGTTGGTGGTGTTATTGTTGTTGTTCTTGTCTTCATTCGGAAACCTAATTATGGACTGTTGATTTCAAACATATTTTCTTCTTTTGAGCCTGAGGCCTGATCACAATCCAACACTATCATTTTTGGTATCCATTTTTAGACATTACTAATTCAAATTCACATTAAGAAGTCTTCTTTGGAAGTGTATTTCAAACTTATTTTGTTCGTTTGACCCTGATCACAATCAAACGCTAACTTTTTTGTTTGTTTGCCACTTGGTATTCAATGTCGTCTTTGAACCTTGACTAATTTGAGTTCTCGTCAGAAAGTCCCGATTTAGGGTTAAATTTTGTTGGTGAAAATATCAGAAATTATTACAATTGAAAATAAAATAAAATGAACAAAAATGAATAAATAAATATTCAGGTTGAGACACGGATATCTCACTCTCTTTAAGAGATTCAAACTCACTACAACATAATCTTTACCGTTCAACAATAATACTCTTGACTTGTTCCTTTCAGGATACAACAGTCCGACAACGTCGTGTGACTCAAATAGCTCTGAACTAGTTGAAGAGTCCAAAGCTCCACCGCAAGAACATCTTCCTTCAACATAAAAAAAATACTCTCCTTTGTAGTGACTACGTTGGAGACTTGGAATGTGTTTCTTTCTCTCAACTCTCTCTTATATTACTATTCTAACTGCACCACACACTACAATATTTTCCCACACTTCTCATATTTCTCATACTTTTCATACACCAACACAAAAGGAAGAAACACCAATATTTATAGGTGTAAAATTCTTTCACAAATAAATATCAATTAGTGGGATAATAATATTGTAGAACATGGTTGCTAGTGGGTAATTAGAGCTAGATCATGGCATTAGTGGTTACATGAGTTACACAAGAAATAATGCCCACTTTCACCAGTAACTCATGCACATTAATATTATTATTTTGGTATTAAAATATATTTTTGCTCCAAAAAAATTTCAAATATATTTTGTTCATTCGACCTTGATCACAATCTAACTATTTGGTTTCTCATCCGTTGTCCAGTATCCATTTTAAAGCTCGTATAGTTTGGATTTATATAAAAAAAATTCCACTTTGGTGAAACGTTCCCAATTAAAAATGACTTCATTCTCAAAGTTTGAACTCGAAATTTTTAATTAAGAATACACTCAGTAGAACTAGACTTTGCTATGTCAATAATTAATAGGAGAGACAAAGAACACCACAACTTTTGGTGGTCAATCTAACACTACCACATATTCCTAGATCTGGATTTTCACTTTCTTTTATGTTCATTCCGACCTTTCACTGTTTTTTCTCAGTAAAATTGTAAGATTTTCTTTACCTTTCATCGTGATGCTCTGTAACTAAAAGTCAAATGCCTAAATCATTCTTTCTTTTGAACTGAAAATTCTAATCCCCTTCATTCTTGTACTTTTCTTAATAATCATCATTTTGTTGTGGGATTTTAAGTACTTAAGTCATAATTAATTGCAATGTGTGTGTGAATGATTAGTGTTTTTGTCGGTTTTAACGGAAAGAATCAGCTTACTAATCTAATTACTCTTTTTTGGTTAGTCTTCTAAGTATTTCGGCTGGTTTTTTATTTTTAGCTAAAGATTTTAGTTGTTGGATTCGACCACAGATTTAAGACAAAACTAAAACGTCCTCCCTATTTTTTATTTAAATAAAACTCCAATTCTTTATTATAGTTATCAATAAATATTGTAATATATGTTTTCTTATCGTACATGGTGCGACAAATTATTTTTACTTCTTAAAAGCAAAAATAAATTTCAGGGTCACTGAATTATTAAATGCTGAATATAAGGGTCATCTATATATACATTTTATTTTCTCTTGGTGATAATACACTTTAACTTTCCTTTGTGATAGATACACCATAACAAACAGAAAATAACAACTTCTCTTTGTTATATTGTTGCCTGCTAGGTTATCTACTTATTGATAAGAGTCTACTCTTTAATTAATAAGATAATTTTTTGTAATTAGATTTTGAGTCCTAGTTTTATATTAAAAGAGCTTATTGCATCTTAAGAGATACACTGTTACCGGTGAAATATCCTTACGAGTTACGGACAGTGTCTTTGACGCGCCTCAAACTATGAGAATTTCAACTATATTTCATGTAATTCCCAACGGAAATTTAAACTAACCATTTCAATTGTTGATGATCGATTTCATCTATTGACAGACGAAAATGGATAAAGCTTAAAATTGACCTAACCTATCGAATTTAAAGCACCATTTATACGTGATTCCTTTTCACGTAAACAATTTATTTAAGTCGAATCGGAACTTCTTTATATTAGATTAGTATACTTTTAAAAAGAGGCCAACTAAAAAGCATTGAATTTGGCGTCTACTTATGGCATATTTTCCACAAAGAATAATGAAGGTTAGGAATATTACTGGCTATATAACTTCTCATTAAAATGCTGAACATTAATCAAACACCGGAGTTTAAAATGCACAACAACATAAATAGAGCGAGTGGTCTCACAAGCCATGATTATTCTTGTTTGCATTTTTGTTTAATTTGACTTGTTGCTACAAATTCTAAAATTACAATAAAACATAGGTTAGGTTTTCAATAACTAAAAGGGAGCTTGTTTTCTTATACAGAAATAATAAATGTGATTCTGCTAAGATATTGAATTATATAATAGAAGGGTATAATAATCATTTCACTGTGTATTAGTTTTAAAAGTTAGTTAATTGGTTAATGACACCATTAGCCATTGAGTATATATACTCCTCTTTGTAAACAATATTCTCATTCTATTGAATACAAAAATACAGAAATTCTCTCTCTATATCTCTCTCTTTTGATTCATATGTACAAGATTTTAGGATTATATCTGATCTCAAATTACATCATGGTATCAGAGTCGTCAATCGGATAATCTGGTTGAGTTGCTTGGTTTTCTACTTCCGCTGCTACAAGTGGATTTGTTGTTGTAATTGATCGTTGTACCTGAAGGTGGTGATAGTTGTGACTCGAATTCTTCGAAGAAATGGGAACGAGTGAAGATCAAGCAACTCGGAGCCTCAATCAAATAATGGATCATGCACATACGACGAATATTGATAAAAATCAAAGCAATCAGACACAAGGATCTGATATATCTGATATTGACTAGAATCATCCCTTATATTTGGGTCCTGCATATGTTCATGGTTCTGTGATAATTAATTTTCAATTAAAATCGGGCTTTTCCAAAGAATTACTGGAGCTTTCCCACTCCCTTTGATTATCATATACAAAAAGATCTCTTCCACTTTCCTACCAAATATCTCTCTATTCTGGCACATAAATGAAGGGATCGAAGAAATTATGGCAGATCATGTTCACCAAGAAATGACCAAAATTTGATCTTGGTCTATTTGAGATTGTTCCTTTTAATCGTAATCAAAGATGTTTTCTTGTCTCTCGTTTAAATCAGATCTCTATTTTGGTACAACGAGAAAGGTTTACTATGGTCAGTGCAGTGAGGGTACTGGCTTTATTGAAAGCTTTAAAAGAGTGGGAGAAAGAGGACGCATGAGCATTGGATAATGAAAAGAAGGTAGAATTGTTCGGGACCTAGTGAACGATTCTTTTTCTTTTATATAGGTAGGGTTGAGCATCGATTCTACTCTTTGAAGTGAAGAGTCGAAAGTCGTCGTTCGTTAGACAAGGCCCACGTGTTATGTAGATGAGATGTATGTGGGGGAACTCGCATGTGCGGTTCTTAGGGGGGAAAAGCTAGTAGGAGCCATCCCATCCCAATAGCGTACATTTGGATCTCAATATAAAATCCTATTTTCTTGCAAGACCCGTTCGGATAAGGAGAAATTCCAGAGATTGCTTTATAATAAGATCTTTGTATTGACCCTTTCCTGAACCAGAACCGAGGGAGGATGAGAGAAAAAGGGGATCAAAATGTCCCATCAATAAAGTTCGGGCTTTCCATTCTTCCTTCCCCCCTCCTCATTCCATTTTTTTCAATAAATAAGCCCCGCGGGGCCCTCTCTGATAAGGAAGGAAATGAAATAATCTAAGCGGCAACAGGTAACAGGCTTTATCTGGGTTCAATTCCTTGATTCCAGATTAATTCCTTCATTGCTTGCTCGGAGTGGGGTCAACTCAATAGCGAGAGACTCGCCCACCGATTTGCACATTTATGTCTCCATCTCTCGAGTCGAGCTCAATCTCTGGCGTATATTGTTTGGTAGTGATAACTATACTCTTTGGTATAGATCAATGACATTAATGCTATTAGGCATAATAAATAGGTTTTTGTGAATGGTGCATGTAAGAAAGAAAATTACTCTTAGGATTTGTGGGATCAATGGGAGAGGGTAAATGCAATAGTACTCTCTTGGATTATCAATGATGTCTCAAAGAATTTGCTCTTAGGTGTATTGTTTAGATCTAATGTCGGGCTGTTTGGACAGACTTGCAAGAAAGTTTTGATAGAATAGATGGATCAAGAACATTCAATTTACACAAATAGATTGCTACATTGTATCAAGGTTTCTCATTTGTGTAATATTCAAGATTGAAAGAATTGTGGAATGAGTTTAAGGTTTAGTGTCAGCCCCAGTCTATGATTGTCCTAAATCTAAAGATTATGTGCAATATCTGAGAAGGAAAAAGTTATATTAGTTTCTCATAGGGCTGAATAAGTCATATCAACAAGCTAGAAGTCACATTTCTTGATGAATCCACTTCTTACAGTCAATCAGGCATATGCAATGATAGTAGGTGATGAGAGTAAAAAAAGAGTTGCTAGTATGTCAGGGATACCTGAGGTAAATGCAGTTACTATAAACAACAATTTTAACACATATGAGTTTGTGGCTATGTACTCTAAACGGAACAATAATCCTAAGTTCAAGAAGAACTTCAACAACAACAGTAACATCAACAACAACAATAACTTGTACTATGATTTCTGTAAACTTAGATATCATATTAGAGATGATTGTTGGAAGTTGCATGGTTGCCCTGTTGATTACAAGTAGAAGAGAAAGATTACTGGAAACAACACTGTTGAAAGTGTTTCATATATTGTGTCAAGAGTCGTCCCTAGGGCGGTCAAGGCGGCACCGCCACACAGGGCCCTCCGGCCGGCGAGGCGTCCGTCCCAGAATTTTCATTTTTTTTTATTGGTTTCAAATATTAAGATATGTATTAAAAATGTTTTCAATCTTATCAATGAGAGTTGTAGCCTAGCGGTTGAGAGCTCCCTTCAAAAGTCTTTCCCTAGTGAGAGGTTGCATGTTCGAATCCAATGAGCAGCTATTAATTAGTCAATTTAATTTTTCATGTAAATAAAAAAGGGCCTCTTTTTATTTCTCGCACCGGGCCCTGATTGTGTTAGTAAATACTTCAGAACCTCAGAATGCTAGTATGAGTCGTCAAGTGCATATGCTCAGAACTACAGCTATGGTCAAACTGGAATCCCAACTGTTGATACATATTTTTTCTCTATGGGAAACAAGAGTCAAAAAGTGAGTGTAAATCAACAACTACTAACAATACTGATAGAGTTACTCAACCTGAATATAATGAATATCCTGAGCCTATAAATTATCACAATCTTAACCAAAATCATCAAAACCAAATTCTTCCACTTCAAGTACCAGCTTATCCACTATAAACAATCATATTCCAGTACCAACTAGAAATTCAACAAGAGATAAAAAAGCTCATGTGTGGATGATTGATTTTGTATCTCTGAACATATACAAAGATGTTCCATACACCATGAACAAGTATATTTCATATCAAAATATGTCCAAGAAATATTAAGCCTACATAGCTAAAACTTCCAGTGAAAAAGAACCAGATACGTATTAGGAGGCTATCAAAGATCCTAGATGAGTAGAAGCCATGAAATTAAAGATTCAAGATTTTGAGTCAAATCATACGTGGGATGTGGTCAAATTACCTAAAGGGAAGAGTCATATTGGTTGTAAGTGGGTTTAAAATATTAAATATAAAGCCTCAAGTGAGGTTGGGAGATTTAAAGCAAGACTAGTTGCTAAGGTGTCACACCCTAACATTGGGGGGTTGTGGCCGACACCCAGCACCCGAGGGTCTGAGCGTACTATTGTAGTATCCAAAATTTGTAGTGGGAAATTTAGGCCAATAAGGCCTAACCATATGTTACAAGACTGAATGACAACCTGCACGCAGAAGAGTCTCAATAAGATATATATATATATATATATATATATATATATATATATATATATATATATATATATATATATATAGAGAGAGAGAGAGAGAGAGAGAGAGAGAGATAGAGAGATAGATAAGGCCGACAAGGCCACTAGATGAGTATACTGCTAACAAAATGAGTCGATAAGGCCACGACACAAATATGTCTGCTATATACAAGTCTACAAGCCTTTAAAAGTGACTTACAAACAACAAGACATGATGGGCCCCGCCATACCCCAAAATACTAATATCATATACATCAATACCTAAGAATTCATGTACTGCAAGGGAGTTCAACAATCACAGATTAGCATATCACCTACTGAGAAGGGGTGTCGCTTTGTCTAATTGTACATGCGGGCATAAAATACAGTGCCCAGAAGGGGCATGAGTACGAAAGATGTACTGAATATGTAGGGCATAATCAACAGTAAAAGAAGCACCAGTAAATCAATGAAATCAGAAATACCACTTGGAACCTCATAAGTGTCTCACTAGACTCCTCTATGGGTATATATGTATATGTATTTGATTGCATATATAACGTCATAGGCATCTGTTGGCAATATTCTGTATATAATAGATTGTGTATATAACGCCATAGACCTCTATGAATAATATAATTAGTATCATATCTGTATAACTGTGTATATAACACTATATGCCTCTCTGGGCAGTGTGAGTACAACATATATGTATTTTAAGGACCATACCAGGTCTATGAATGACTCAACAACTCGTCGGAGTGACATAAGGTCGTTAAACCCCTGACTATCCTTATGTGGACACTAATACACTTTTACATGTCGTGATTCATAAGAAAGGAAACCTCTTATTTTCATCAACTTCTTAATCACATAATGAAATACCATTGTTATACCGATGAGAACGGAAGGACATCAAATATAATACAATCTTACCAAGGTCGGATTTGCATCCAAATAATTTTAATCAACTAGGATTAGCGTCTTTATAAAATTGTGTTTAAAGCGATTGATATCGATAGGATAATGTCATAAGAAGAAGAAAGAAAGCCCTACATACCTTATCGAGAAGGTTAATTATGTCTTGTGAAGCCCCGCATGCGTTTTTGATGATTATATACACCATACAAGGGATTTGTGTCAACATCAAGCTCATATCAAATCAAGGTTTTTATTTAGATAAATCGTCAAATAACTTGCGTGCAATACTTCATTCAATCTTTCCAAGGTCAAATTCGATATATCTGATTTGTCAATCTTTACCCTCGTTCCTACTTCCTCTTACCAAGATATTCATACTCATACAATTCCATTCAATGGGTCAAATAAATAAGAACATCCCAAACAACCTAATTCAATTCCCAAGTTCCATAATTGTTAAATCCTTTAAGTAATTTGCCCTAAATTCAGTTTAATATGCATACCAATTTAGGATTAGGTTAGGGAAGACGAATCTTACCTCGAATACTCCAAAATCCCCCTGGTCTGGAGCTCATTCCACCACATAATCATCTCCAAAGTTAGCACAACATGAAAGAAGCAAAATTAACGATAGACCTAGAATTCTCTATGTTGATCTTGCTTGATTTTCCATTGAATTAAACTCCAATTGAATGGAGAGCCTTAGGGAGAAGATTAGGGGTGATTTAGGGTTTGATGATGGGGAAAATGAGCCCTTAAGTAGAGGAAACGATGTTAATACTAAAACAAATTCTGCACTGACCCATTTGATGGCCAGATTGACGGTCCGTCAAACTTTTGACGGTCCGTCAATCCAGACCTGAGACTTCATTTTGCAGAGTAAATTGACTGTTCAGATTGGTCCTTTTGAAGGTCCATCAAACTTTTGACGGTCCGTCAATCTTTCCATCAAATTGGACAGTTTTCCTGATTTCATCAAAATGTATTTTATTTGATCCATTTAACTTTCATACACTATGGGACTTTCATAAACAATTTTTAAACCTTCATTATCCTTTTGTAAGGTCGTACCTCTTTTCACGGCATCGGTATCCATTAACAACGCGACAAAACGTGAAATTATGGGGTGTAACATAAGGGCTATAACCAAAATAAGGGAATAGATTACCAAGAGACTTTTTCCCCTATGGTAAAGATGGTTACTATCAGGACCTTTCTAGCCTTACCAATATCTAAAAAATGACATATACACCAAATGAATGTGTATAATGTCTTCTTACAAAGTGATCTTCATGATGAGATTTATATGAATCTTCATCAAGGATTTAAAAGTCTGGAAGAGTCATTAGTAAAATTATCCAAACATGCTCCTAGGGAACAAAATCATAAACTTAGAGAAGCTTTGATCAGGTTCAAGTTCAATCAGAGTCAATTTGATCATTCTTTGTTCATAAAGAAAACATTTAGAGGTATTGTTATAGTTCGTGTATATGTTGATGACATGTTAATTACTGGTGAAAGCTTAGAACTGATAAATAAAGTCAAGAAATCTCTTCAACAAACCTTCAAAATGAAAAATTTGGAGGATCTCAAGTACTTTCTTGGTACAGAAATTTCAATGTCTGATAAAGGAATGGTGATGCATCAAAGAAAATACACACTAGAGCTAATCTCTGAGACTGGTGTGTCTACTGCTAAATTTGCTTCTACCCCTATTGATCCTAATGTCAAACTAACTTTAGTAAAATATGATGATTATGTCAAGGATATTACTAATAACATAGATCAAAGTACAGATCCAACTACAAACTAGAGTTCCTATCAGAGATTAATAGTGAAGCTCCTCTACTTGACTATGACCAGACCTCATATCTCTTTTGGAGTTTAAACTTTGAGCCAGTTCCTTCAAAATTAAAAGCACTCTCACGTGGATGTTGTCATAAGGATAATAAGGTACATCAAACAACAGCCTGAACAAGGCATAATACTCTCAAGTAATCAAAAGAACACTATTACTGCTTGGTGTGACTCTGATTGGGCAGCATGCCCTTTAACAAGGAAGTTTGTGACTGGTTTCTTAGTCAAGTTTGGTGACACTTTGGTTTCTTGGAAATCAAAGAAACAATAAGAAACCAAAGAAACAATCCATTGTTTCAAGAAGCTCTGCAGAAGCAGAGTTTAGAAGTTTAGCAACCACTGTTGCAGAATTGATTTGGCTTCATGGATTACTCAAAGAAGTGGATTCAGAAATTATTTTGCGCATTGAAGTTTATAGTGACGGTAAAATTGCTATGTAGATTGCAGCAAATCCTGTCTACCATGAAAGAATTAAGCATATTGAGATATATTGTCATTTGTGAGAGAAAATTGACTATGCCACCATAATAAAAATTAGACTTTGGACCTAATTCAACCTTAAAAGCTAACTTAAGATCATATAAGGAATTATATCTCCATTCCCACAACCAGGAGCGAATTTGTGTAGTAAATTTTGGGCACGTGAATTCACGATCTCTCCGTAAAATTAGATATTTTATGTATATATATATATATATTTAAAAATTTGTATAATACTATATGTTTGAACCCATGCTCGAGGAAGACTAAATGAAGTACTTGGTTGAAGTTTATGTTATTTACCTAGAGGTCTAGGAATCAATTTTCACTTAATAAGAGTACCTTTTTTTCTTATTTTTCTTAATGGTGCACCCATATTCTAGAAAATTTGGATTTGCCTATGCCCACAACTGATATGGGACTCAAGTACAGTGAATTAAATTAGTCGAGCAATTCGATATCAAACACCGAATGATTATACAAAAAAGAATGTAATTCTTATATTTTATTTATAGTATATTTATAGAATATGAGGTGCATAAATCCCACATGCTACTAGTTATTCCTGTTTTAAGGATGAAATATAGTGTGACTTTTGAACTGTAATTTTTTTTGTTTACCTATTAATTCATGTCCGAATATTTGTGAGCTTTTTTTTCTTTCTAAAATTGAGGTTTTCTTGGCGGTAAATTTTATGGAGGGAAAAGATTTCAACTTTTCCAGATTACGGTAAGAAAATTGGGAGATGATTAAGGAAAGTCAAATAGTATGTGGTTTTGACAAATTGAACTTACTCCAAAATATTGACCATTTGACCTTTTAGAAAACGAGGACTTAATAAATTTTTTCTTCAAATTAGATTCACCCTTATTGCTTAAATTACTGGAGTGTTAATCAAGAGAATTGATCTTAACTTTACCGTAAAATCACACGATCACATAGTGTTCAAATGTTGTTTAGTTCATAATGACTTGCATTAAACATAATTAGGTCATAATTAATACATGGAGTTACACACACTCGCTAAATTAGCACGTCCTAGGGAAAGAATAGAAGAAAAAAAACATAGCGCCATCAGTGGGATTATTGCCTAGAAAAGTGAGAGAAGTTGTATGCCTTTTTCTTTCTTTAATAGATTTTCTGTCATTGCTTTACTTTTTTGCTTAGCTTTTGGAAGGGACTCAACAACCTAAAATCCCTAGCTTTAACCAACTATCTTATTCTAACCGTTGGGTCTTTTTTTTGTATTCAAATACAAAAACACCCTTACAAAGCACTTCCAACTAGGACTGTCCAACGGGGCGGGTCAAGGTGGGTCCCGGCGGGACAGGCAGAGGGACCGAGGGGAGGGTCGGGACTCGGGTTCCGGCGGGCCAGGCGGGACGGGAAGAGGTCCCGTCTTGTCTCACATCTCGCCGGAACGGGGTCGGGGCGGGTCGGGATCGGGATTTTTTTTGCCACTTAATTTTAAAAAATAATATATACAAACACTTCAATAATTGAACAAGGTAGTGTAATAAAAACATCTCAATGTTATTTTTGTGCCTCTTATATTATTTAATAGAAATATAATTTTTTTGTAATACAATTTCAAAATTGCAACTTTGTGGTGTTGTTCAAAAGTTGCAAATCACATAGTAAAATTGCAATTTAAAAAATTACATAATCAACCATACTTTTTCAAATTTCCTCACAATGTCTTGAGGATCTTCTGTTGGAATTGGAATTTGTTTGTCAAATTCTTCAACGTCGCTTCCTGCTCCCTCGGACAAGATTTCGTTGTAGTTTTAGTTTTCTTCTTCGTTGGTCTCCGGTTGACCGTACCTTCTATGCTCCGCACGAATTCAGTCTCGGAATAGAACTGTAATCTCCAATGTGTCCCCCGCCAATGAATGCATGTGCTCTCCTATTTGAAATCTTCCCGCAGAAAAGGCGATTTCAGACGATGTTGATGACGCTTGAATGTTCAACACATCTCGGGTCATCTTTGTTAGTGTCGAAAATGTCTTCTCATTCTCCCTCTAGTATTTGAGCAAGTCTTCTTGTCCTTCATCATTGACAATTAATTTGTATGGTACAACACCCTGCAAAATACAAACATCAAATTTGCTAACTTTTGAAGAAGTTGAACCGCTACATATTTTATTTCTAAGGCCTTGAATACTAGCAGCAGAAACCACATATTTTTTATAAGGTTGCAGCGAAGTAGTAGAAGATGGTACATAAGTCGGTTGATTATTTACACTTTGTTGTTGGTAATACATATATATTTGTTTGCATTCGGTGTGTATGCTAGACGTAACTTCTTCTTTAGTTGGTTTGTGAGTTGGTTCTTCAGTTGAGTCTATTGGAAGTACTTCTATACAATCATAAATCATTTCTACAAGTGTTTTACAACCGTCTACTTTAATAGTTGAATTTAATACAACACCGACAATATAAATAGTGGGGATAGGATAAAAGTATTTTTTAAATTTTTTTAAACATCTTTTCAATAGTTGACTTATAAGTTGGTTTTTGCATATATTCATTAAGTAATAAAAATATTAGAGCTATATAAAATAACATATTTGAAATAGTAGGATAATAAATACTGAAAAATTATTTAGTAGCTTGATAAAATTTCTCTAAAATCCATTAAGTTCTAAAGAAAAAATCCCAATCATTATCTACAAGCATATCCCTTGTATTTTTATTATGGACGTTTAATAATAAAGTAATAGATTGTCTATAATCGTAAGCAACAAGTAATTGCTCATACAGAGAATTCCATCTAGTCGAAACTTCTTCTGGAATTTTTCTATAAGGTAATCTACAATCATGACATGTATTTTTATACTCTTTGCGTCTTTATATCTTTTTACCTTTAAAAATAAAGTTTATAGCAAATTGTATTTTATCAAGAATGTTTTCAAAAAGTTTTAGGTCATCCTTTACAACTAAGTTATAAATATGACACGCACGTCTTATATGAAAATGATCAGGAAACACATGGAGTTAATCTAAGTTTTAAAAGTTTTATAACATAATCATTAAAAGAAGCATTATCTAATGTAATAGTCATAATTATATTAATTATTCCATAGTAATCACAAATTTCATTAATATTTTCTGCAATAAAACTTTCAGTGTTCCTATCATCTATATATCTATATGCTAAAATACGTTTTTGCATAAACCAATTTTTTATCTATCCAATGACATGTTACCGTTAAATAATCATTACTGTTAGTATTACAACATATGTCAGAAGTGATAACCACTTTGCCATTAAAATGATACAGTGCATAACGTAAATATTGTTGATATTCACTTGCAAATTTAAAAATATTCCTTCTAACAGTTCATCTAGGAAAACCATTAAAAGCATGATTATATGTTTCTCGAATTTAATGAATAAAACCAGGAGAGGAGTGAAATGAAAAAGGCAAACCCTCCACCGCAATTAATTTTGCCATATTTTCCCTATCTTTGTTTTTATCATATTTAGGACCAAAAATTTCCCCTGTAGTCGGGTTAATTTGACTGTACTAGGTCGGGGACTCTATGGGAACTTTGTCCCGACTCAAATGGCATTGGCACACCCAATTTTTTAGCCTGGTATTGATTCCACCTAGTTGTGTGCTCGCCTTGTACATGTCTCAATAAACCTCCCGTCCCACCTTGACCTTTTCCGATTTTAAATCTATAAATATTTTTATAAATTTTACATCTAGCTAGTTGATTCTCTTGGTCCCTATCAAAAAAATGTCATGCGGATGATTTTAAATTTCATTGTGTGAGGCCTCGATTCATACTAGGGGGAATAGGAGGCATTGCAGTTGCAGTTTCAGGCTGAGACTCAGTCTGACTCTGATCCTGAGGTTGAGGTGCACTAGTGGGTGTGTCATCTATATTATCGTCTAAATTAAAGTCTTCATCATCTAATGGTATATCATTAAAAAAAGTAGTTTCATCAATATGACTGAAATCAATCAAATCATCGGGACTAGGAATAGGATTGCTAGAATAAGTACTCTTACCCTTGTTACCCCTACTAGAAGAAGCACTCTTACTCTTACCCGTAATCATACGTTTCAATCCTTCCATTTTAATTATATAAATAAATAATTAAAGTAAATAAAATTAAGTGCGATAATTAAAATTAAGTAACAATAATAATTTAAAGAAGGAACGAAGGTACCAAACACCGACGTAACGTCGACGTGTAATCGAGGTTGAAAATTAAAACTTTGCTCGATGATCTTCAAGCTAGTTGCCAACTTCACTCCCAATTTTTTAACTTTGATATAATAATTAATACTAATAGTAGGAAGATTTGTGAGAAAAATGAAGAGGAAAACGAGTTATTTATAGTTGAGAAATAGGGTTAAAGTGTAAATATATTAACTTAGGGGTTAAAAATAAATATTAAGGGGGTAGGGGGGCAAGAATGGCTGTTATAGCCGTTGCACAACGGCCAAAATTGAAATTTAGTCGTTGTTGCAACGATTATTTTTGCAAAGGGGGACGGGTTGGGGTCGGGACCGGGACGGGTCGGGACGAGGACGGGGCGGGGCTGGTTGGGTCTGGATCGGGACGGGCAGGACGATCCCAGGACCCGTCCCGAGTTCGAACTTCGACATTGACATTTTTTTTCAAATGGGAGATCGAGTCGGGTAGCAGAACGGGCCGGGTCGGGATTGAGTCGGGTAGCGGAACGGGCCGGGTCGGGATCGAGCCGGCCCGGCCCACTGGACAACCCTACTTCCAACTACCATTTTTTTTCTCATTTGGTGGGAAACCTCTTTAAAATATGAACTTGCTTTTGCAGCCCCTCAAAAGAAAAAGAAAAGACCCTCGAAGGGTGTGTTGGGTATAAAGGAAAAAGTTTTTCACAAATAAGTGAATTTTTACTTAGTTTTTTTGTGTTTAGTACGTAAGCAGAAAATATTATTCCAAAAATATTTGTGTATATTCTGGGCAAACACTATGAGAGTTGGAGGTGGGGATGGGAGCTATGGCATGGAATGCGTTGAAGGGTAGGAGGAGACAATCAATGTTGGATTCTACTTGTGAAACTTGTTTCTCCAATTTCTATTAGAAAATTATTTTCCTTATTTTTAAGAAATTTATTTTTTAAAAATTGACAAACAAAATGTTGATACTTTCTCTACAAAGGGGATTACTTTTGATTAAGTGAGTAATGCTTTAATTAAGCCAGAATAACTGTAGTGTGTAAAGCAACATCTTTAACTGTATTCACTAACTCTGTAACTAAAAGTCAAATCCCTAAATCAGATGCACTTCATAGTTCATACTCACCAACTTTAATTGGAAAAATGACAAAAACGGTCCTTTATGTTTTGGGACATGTTCAAATTGATCTCTTAAATACACTTATGGACAGTTTTGTCTTTTAACTTTGTCAAAAGTGAGCACTACTTTTAGTCTAGTCAAATAATTTTAACAAACTTTGATGTTAGATTTAACAACTATGAAACTAAGGTTTAACAAGAAATATGAAAAAGGGTTTAACATGATCTTAGATTCGAAGGTACAATTTTTGCAATTTATGTCTTTTTGGGTCTATATATGGGGTTTGGTGCAATTTTTGGAGGTGCGGTTTCTACCTATTTTCTAAATAGAAGCACATTTAATGCTTCAACAGTTAGCTTCGTGCGTGAGCAACCTATTTGTGGAGTTACATTCTTTTTTTCATTTGTAATTCTTCTATTTTATTTTTATCAGTCAAATCATTCGTTTTACTAATTTTTTAATCTATTTTTGGTGTATGGTACAATTTTTATTTTTACAATTTCTGATTTTTGACTAGACTATCCTGGTATTTCTGATTAAATCTTTCATTTTTCATAGTTTGCACTACCCATAAAATCTAACAATTAGAGTTCGATAAAAAAAATTGACGTAGACCAAAAATGCTCATTTTAAGTAAATTTAGAGGAATGAAACTACTTAGGGGTATATTTATGGCATCATTTTGAACCTACCCCAATCTTAGGGGATTATTTTTGCCATTTTCTAAACTTTAATTGGAATCCACCTAAGTAATTAAGCCGTACTCGACTTTGCAATCTTTGAAGCCTGAAGCTAAAAAGGAAAGAAATGAGTTTTCTCAAGAAGGGGCAAAACAAATCATGTCCAATTAAGATTAACTTTTATTGGGTTTTTAGGGTAAATACTTAATCACACCAAGTGTTTATAACAATCAATATAATTTATCATGGTTAAGTGATTTAATGAAGTGAATATATATATATATATATATATATATATAATTAATCATGATTAAGTGATAGTTGTATATATTCAAACACATGTCATACCTCCATTAGTTTGTTGTAAATATCCGGTGTGAATAAGTTTTTATCATTTTTTAGATAATCTTTGATTAATCATTGTAATGACTTTGTTAATTCTGCCGACATTCCAACTAGCTGTGTTACATTATCATTTGCTTTCTCTCTTGATTTCGCTGGCAAAGTTGATGCCCCAATTTTGAAGTTAGCATGAGGGGAAAGTTATATTCAGAATCTTTAACTTTACAATAAAGGTTGAAGTGTTATGTAAGTAATACTTAGTTTTTACATATGTTCTTTAGATTGGTTAAACTTTGGTGTCATCATTTTGCTCTTAAACAAGCCACGGTTGTACATATAAATGAACCTTGAATTAGAAGGAAAATAAAAAGAATAATTATACAATTGCGTAAAGGAGTTATCTAATCAATGAATTGAAGCATAGAACTAAAATTATTTTCAATATTAAATTAGCATTTTTAGTCCCTTAATTATTGATAAAATTTAAATTTTGATCCTTGTAATTTCTTATTAAGCACATTTAACTTTCAATTAATTGACATGTGCACGTTTGATCCTTCTACCCGTGAATGTTCCTAAGTTTGACGAATTATTAAGTTCCAAACGTTTCAATTATTGATGTGTTATGATAAATTTGTATTGTAATTACTTCGTATTTGAGGATAGTACAGTACTAAAAATAGTCGACATATCATATATTTCTTAAACAAGGAACCAAAATTCATAATTTATTACCGAGGAATCAAAAGTGTTGTTTTATCCTAAGTTGCTCAGACTCTTCATTTTCGGTGGCGCAACCGTGTTGACACGACGTAGGTGTGGGTGTGAGATCCTTACTCGATCTGATCAATTGATTTTGGGTACTTTGACCAAAATCAACATAGAAATTCTGGTCCGATTCAATGATTTCTCTAATCAAAATAAAAGAAAAGGTGAAATTGAAGAAAATGGAATACCTTGTATATAAAAATGTCTATGTCAATCCTTCTTCTTTTATTTCCTTATGAGATTTTCCTCTTGATCAATATTTTATCCTCAAAATTTTCACATAATATCTCATAATTTAGGTTTATATTTATACCTCTATTTTTAAATATTTGAATTATTTTTAGCTGAATCTCCGCACCCGTATTCATACCTAGATCCATATATCCGAATCTTAAAAATTAGATCATAAAGGATATGACCTCAAGGTCCGTGCTTGTATCGGACACCTGCACTTGAGTCCGAACAACTTTGGTTTTATCTATTGCTTAGGTTAATGTTTCCTACTAGTTACCATTCTAACCAATGTGAAAAAACAAACGGCTACAATATAGTTGTGTTTTATTACCTTTAACGAGACGGTCAGTGTATTGAAATTAAACTTTTTTTGAATTAAAATTGATTTTACAGTTTCTTCATTTATCTAGTCTAATAAAATACTGAAAATGACACCATTAGATAATGTCCAATCTGATACACGAAAAGTCGGTTCAAGTATAATTCTTGGGTCCATCAATAAGATTAGGTCAAAGATTTATCAGACGTATGTGGATTGAACTATTATTCTTGTTGATTATGACTCAAAATTAGCAAAGTTATTCCACTACGTAATTTCCCAAATTATGTGCTTTCTTTTTTCCTTTATGGTCCTTCATTGAATATTAGACAATAAAACAGATGTTAGCGGCTAATTTAAGTACTTTTATAAATTTTAAAAAATCTTAAATACTAAGATAAACATTAATTAATCATTATAATTACAAAAAAGAGCAATATGTAGGTAAGCAAGCATTCTGAAGAAGAAAGGTATTCACTTATGTAATGGTACTAATTACATAATTCTAGCCCATAAATTAGCAAATTAGTCAAAGTTTTCTTTATTCTGAATGAGGGCTAAAAACAGATAAAAATCATGTTTGTTTACTTATGATTTATCTCTCTTATTTTATTTTTGTTAGAAATTTTCTTTTTGGGAGAAGGTATCAAATTTGTTAATTATGCATGTTACATCAAAAATTAATAGTGAAATCGATTGGGGTGTAGATGCATTTTCTCGAATGCACGTCACATTCATGATTTCTTCGTACAAGTTGTTTCGATAAAAGATGCATTTCTTTCCTTCAAATCCCTTTCAGATAATAATATCAAATATTCAGATGAAAATGACTACATCCCTGATTCCACTAATGCTAAATTGCTAATTACCGTTAATTGTGGTTTCCTAGTTAATCTTCTGATAGTATAATATATCGTTATAGAATTGGAGTTTCGAAGCATTGATACTTGCGTTAAGATAGTCTGTCGATATTACATTCTTGGAGTGCGACTCTTTTCCTGATCGATCTTATGTAAACTTGAAATATTTTTGCACCGAACAATCTTGTTGTATATATCATTTAGGTCAACCAATCTTCATTTTCTTGAACAACTTGTCATTCCAATCTTTAGTTTGGGACTATTATATCCCAAAAAAATAAAAGAGGAGATAAAATTCCCACCCAAACTTTACCCAGAAAATCCAAATAGATAAAGAATAATGTTTATTCGTTGTAGATCCATCTTATCTCATGAATTGCATCCTAATATATTGTTGGAATTTCATCTTCCATAAGTTACATTAGCATAATATTTTACCAAAAAACTTATTTTATTTATCTCTCTCGCTATTCATAAAAAAAATCTTCACACTTTATCTTTACGCAAAATCAATTACTTTACTAAAATCATGTGTAAATTAAGGTAAGAATATATATTCCTTGTGTCCAATTTGTTTGACATTATTTCTATTAAAATTTCTATTAATATATTTCAAAAAGAAGATTGCTTTTCTGTATTTAGTAATAATTAACTTTCAACTTCTCAGTTTACACGTAACGAGAAAGTTTTATATTATACAAATGTTATAGCAGATTTAAAATAATAAGTTTAAAAAAAAATATAGTCATAATATGGCTTGTCTAAGATTACATGTTTAAAAAGTTTTTATTACCTTTTTAAAATTTGTGCCGAGTCAAACGTTCTACAGTCAAACCTCTCTATAATGACATCGTTGTTGGATACAATTGCAGTACAGGAAGTAAATAAATATTACAAATTTTTGAAAGGATAAACAAACAGCCAAGATTATAATTGCCGCAAGCTTGTTGAGTCTTGAATTTTGATAACCTGAAATCAAGAAACACTAAATCTTACAACTGTGGCTGAGTCGAGAGATGGTTCTCTCTTTAAGACAATATTGCCTCGTATATATGCTTTTACGTTAGCGGGCAATAGTCTCCCAAGATAAAATAGCAACTAATCAACACTACAAAACAAATATGTTGATTCTGACGAAGAAAACAAACATGAAACGACTTGCTGAAGAATGGAAAAGGAAGAGTTTAGATTATTTTCTTTCTACTTTTGTTCTGTTTTTCTGTGTTCTTTTTCTCTTTTTCTTTTTGAGATTCTCTCCCTCAAATCTATTTCAGGTCTCAATATATAGTGTCTAGGAGGAGAGAGGTGTTAAAAGGTCCTTTAAGAGGTGTATTCATGGCCAGAAACGCTTTGTAGTGCAAAACGTTTCAGATGGTTAATGCCATAAATTGTTGGCTTTCTGGATGCTGACAGCATTCCTGAAACTCTAGGGACTAAACTGTAAATACTAAACAGTTTGGGGTCTAAGAGATAATATCAGAAGTAGTCCAGAAGTACGCAGCCCACGACCGGAGACCGGACCGGCGGCGGCGCACGTGTGGGCTTAGCCTCGAACCCAAGCACACCTAGGTCCTCCCTCCTTCAAACACATGGGTTACCCCTTGGGATCCCAAACCCTTATCCATTTTTAGGCTTATAAAAAGAACAATTCTTCCTTCTACCACTGATGTGGTAGATTTGTCCCACACCATATTTCCATGTCTCAAACACCTTACTTCGTGGACCAATATCTCTTTCATTTCTTAACGAAATTTGACGATCATTGGCCCTACCATCTACTCACTTAGTAGATTATGCACTTGTGAAGAGACAAAGCAAACCCTAGTGTTTAATTCATTAAATATGAGTGGACACAACCCCCCCCCCCACCACCACCAAAGTCAAATTTTCAACAATCGTTTGTCCGAAATTTTCACGGTTGCTATAGTGAGGTGCTGGTATGTATGTATACTGACATTTGATATTTGGATCTCATTTAGATGTTATAAACAAAAGTATGTAAGTAATTATTTTTCTGTATTTTTCTGTTATAAAATAAAATAATATACTTGTTAATTTAAAACCTCAATTAATTTTTATATCACATTAATTAAAAATTAAAAAGACTAATAAATTACTAATAAATTCATAAGTAGTTGTACCATACCGATAAAGAATTAGAATCTAAGGAACATATGCAAATAATCGGGAATTTAAATATTTCAAGTTTGACGTAAAAAATCTTTAATTCTAGGTTTTTTTGAAAATTCTAGTCTCTTAGTGATAATATAACACTTGAATTGATGAAGAATTTTGTGCAAACTTTCAGTAAAAGGGAATTCAGTAGCTTTCCCTCGAAGGTTGTTTAAGAGTTTAACATAAATATTTTAATAATTTAATTTTATACATAATATTTATATATTTCAAATATTATTACTCAATATTTGAGCATAATATATATATTTTTTAAATATTATTACACAATATTTGAGTATGGCTATTATAGAGATGTAATTTTACAAAGAGTGTACCGCTATAATGAATGTCACTGTTGTTATAGGTACAATATTACTATAAAAAAGTAAAATATAACATAAAATATCGATTTCGAAGAAAATCAGACCGTTATAGTAAAACAATTTTATAATGAAAGATAACTATAGAGAGTTTCACTGTATACTAAATGAATTCAAATGAAAAAAATATTAGTTAACCGTGTTAAAGTGATGTAAAGATAAATAAACGTGTTATTGTCGGGCGGGAAAAAATTTAATCAACCACCCCATGTCAAAAGAGTATTAAAAGAAAATTATCTTTTCCCTCCAACTCTTGTCACTCTTATATTTGTTTTTAGACAATTATTTCACCACTGTCCAAATTCAAACATCCAAATCCTCTCCCAAAATTTTCCAAAAAGAAAAAGAATTATGAGAGCTAGATTTTTTTTGTTTTTCATTAGTGTTCGATATTTTATTGGAATCTCTATTAATTTGAATTCACGCCGAGCAAAATTTACTTAAAAAGAAAACGCTATCTAATAAAAACATTTTCATGCCCAAAACTCAAACTCAAATCATTTATCAAGAATGTAGAATTTTTTTTTATTCCACCAGAATCCGAGTAGTGAGAGCTAGAAAACTTTGGACAAAGGCTAATCAAATACAATAGGTGAAGAATTTTCAGTCTGCCACGACATCCATTAAAAAAGAAAAAGGAAAAAGAGGTAATGATTAATTAAGTAGAAGAATATGAATATGGTGATGGGGATCTACACGTGAAGTGAAGAAGCAATAGTTAGCGCATGCATCTCGGAGACGAAAAGTCTTTTTCATTTGGAAAATCTTGGAGCCACATGCACCTTCACTTTTCATGCTACTTTTTGTCTACAAAAAAGTTTATAAGCAACTATTAGTAATCCCTTTTCTTCTGTTTGCCAACCAAACAATGCAAAACTTAATAACAATAATAACTTTATCGATTAAAATATTTTATATATACACAATAACACACGTCATGTATTATATATATATGGCTTAAATACATAGTCAGTCTAGCTCTTAAACATGTCAGGATATTGTATATAGATACTCAGCCTATGTCGCTGCGCGCCGGGCTAGGACGTCGGCCGTGCTAGGACGTCGGCCGTGCTAGGACGTCGGCCTATGTCGTTGCACGCCGAGCTAGGATGTCGGCCTGTATGTTCTTGGCGCCAGGCTGGGGCGTGCGTCTGTGTCGTTCTTGGCCAGGGCTGGGGCGTCGGCCTATGTCATTTGCGCGTCGAGCCAGGGCGTCGGTACGAGAACGCGTCTGCGGGGGCGACACGCATCAACTAAATTCTACTTCAATTGAACGCCTCAATTTCTAAAAAAGTGGTACAATTAGACGTGTTTGGTTCAAAGTTTGGAGAAAGGTTTACACGTATTTTCATTCGTCTATTAAGTAATTACGTTGATCACATAAATACAACATCTTCTTTAATTATATACATCAACCTCAAGTAGAAAATGCAAGAGTTTTTTATGTCTTTTGAGACTGATAGAGAATAAATAAATATTCTCCATATATATTCTGTAATAATTATTCTAATGTAATTAGGTAAAGTAGAGATCATTATACAATTAGGTTTGTAATTGTAAACTCCTATATATATTGCATAAATGAGAAGCCTCCAACCAAGGAGAATTACACTATTCTACATAGTATCAGAAGTCAAACCCTCCATGCCCTAAAAGTATACTCGGCCGCCACCCCTATCTCTTTTCTTATTTTCCGGCGGCAACCTTCCCCCCCAACCCTAAAAATATTCCGCCGCCACCCACCTCTCTTTCATTGCTTCCGGCGGCCACATGGCTTCTCTCGCTTCCTCCTCCTCCACCCACAACGTCACACGTCCTCCTCCCCTACTAACACATTTCATCTGGCGTTTGCCGTAACGGATATAAAAAACTTTCTCCATCTAGTTCTTGATCAAGAGGATGGACAATACTCCTCGTGGGTCAAACTATTTCAAATACATGTTTGTGCTTACAACATCCTTGAGCACATCGATGACACCACCCCCGTCCATCCGACGTCGACAATCCGACATGTAAGCGACTCGATGCTATCGTCAAACAATGGATACATGGCACCATATCCAATGATCTACTTCATACTATTATGAAGACAGGTGCCTCAACTCATGAATTATGGACACGACTAGAGGAAATCTTTCAAGACAACAAACATACACGTGCCATCTATTTGGAGGAACAATTCAACAACATTCATCTTAAGAACTTTGCCAACATGTCAGACTATTGTAAACAACAAAAATTGGTTATCAATCAATTGGCTAATGTTGGCACTCCGATTTCCAAAACAAATATGGTTTTACAAGTTATCAATGGTTTGCCGAAAGCTGAGTACGATACACTTGCGATGATGATCCAACAAGCTAATCCCCTCCATAGCTTCAACAATGCCCTTTCACAATTGCTGCTGGAGGAGATTAGACGAGCCAAACAGGACAAGCACACTCAACAGGCATTGGCGATTTTCGTAACGCCAACCGCCAACACACCCGTCGGTCCTCCATAACCTACGGACCACCAACCTCAATGTGGTGGCCGAGGAGGCAGAAGGGGACGCGGAAAGCGAGGTGGCGGCAAGGCCCACTTCTCCACATCCGAGCAGCAGGCCTACGGCCCTATGACCCCTGCCGATATAAGTCAGGCTTACAACACTATGAATCACCAGCAGCCCGACGACGCATGGTACATGGATATAGGTGCCACATCCCACCTCACTCGCAACTTTGATAATCTCCCTCACCTATTCAATTTGAACAATCCTCAATTTATTTTGGCCAACAACGGTAATTGCATTCCAATTCAATGTTATTGCACTACTCAAACACAACCACCTCACCCACCCTTTACCCTAAAAAATGACATATATGCTCCTGACATCATTAAAAACTTAATATATGTTAGAAAGTTTGCTAGTGACAACTTCGTATCTATTGAGTTTGACCCTTTTGGTTTTTCTGTAAAGGACCTACGTACGAGGACAATTCTTATGAGATGCAATAGTGTGGGGGGCCTATATCCTTTCTCGTCCAATTTCGCTGAAAGTGTTAATCCACCAACCTCTCTAGCTACTATATCTCCATCCACTTGGCACAATAGACTCGGACACCCATGAGCACCAGTTTTTAATTTTCTTAGAAGTCGGAATTTCACTCAATGTAATAACGACAAATTTACACCCACTTGCTACTCTTGTCCTTTAGGAAAGCATGTTAGACTTCCTTTTCAATCTTCATTAAGTGTAACAGTTTCTCCTTTTGATATTATACATGCGAATTTATGGACATCTCTCATTACTAGCAAACTGGGTCATAAATATTCTTTGGTGTTTTTAGATGATTTCTCTCACTTTCTTTGGATTTATACTCTAAAATATAAGTCACAAGTTTACACAATCTTTATTGAATTTCAATTATATGTTAATACATAATTTGAAAAGACCATCAAGACGTTTCAACGTGATAATGGTCGTGAGTTTGACAACCTTCTCTTTCATAAATTTTGTGCGGACCACGGCATGGTGTTATGATTTTCTTTCCCCCATACCTCTCCTCAAAATGGTAAAGTCGAAAGAATCCTACGCACAGTCAACAAAAAGATCAAACTATGCTCTTTCGTGCTTCCATCCCCCCCTTTTTTTAGGTGTACGCCTTACACATGGCGGCATACCTCCTTAATATATTACAAATACGAACACTTAAAAATAAAACTCCAACCGAAATTATCTTTCGTTGAATCCCTTCTTACGATCACCTTCAGAATTTTGGTTGTCTATGCTACCTGAATCTTGCCTCCATGACCCCTCACAAATTAGCACCTAGAACTACCCCTTCCATTTTCTTAGGTTTCCCGGCAAACCATAGGGGTACTTATGCTATGATTTGTTCACAAATAAAATCATAGTCTCTCGTCATGTCACATTCGAGGAGAACGTTTTCTCATTTAAAAATATCCAAAAATTTCAAGTCACTGATTATGAGTACCTTGATGATCCGAACATGTCCCCTCTCATTAGCAATGCCATACATCATGCCACCCATCTCATCCCGTCACTGCCCCAACCCACTTCCCCACTGTCGACTACCCCCAACCCCCGATGACTACCCCTATCCCGTCACTTTCTCAGCCCACTGCCCCACCGTCGACTACCCCCAGCACCCGTTGATTTCCCCTTATCCCATCGACCACACACCGTAATCAGTTACTGCCACACCCTCAATCAGTCACGGAAAATACCGTGTCCCAAACCACCCCACTGCCTCTAACCACCCCACTGCCCATGACCCAAACAGTCCTATTTCCAACCCATTGTATGGAAACTCGTGCCCAACACGAGATTTTCAAACCAAAAGTCCACTTTAACCTCTCCACTCAGACTATGTCACATATACCTGGAAACCCAAAATTAGCCAAGCTTGACCCAAATTAGAATGCGGCCATGCATGAGGAATTTAATGTGCTCACTACACAACACACTTGAGCTCTTATCCCTAGACTAGATGGGTGAATGTGATTCATTGCATGTGGCTATATCGTCACAAATTCAGAGATATTGGTGAGCTTGAACGCCATAAGGCGAGACTTGTGGCAAATGGCACGGGGCAACAAGAGAGAGTTGATTGTGGTGAGACCTTCAGTCCAGTGGTTAAACCAGCTATCATTCGCACTGGTTTGAGCATAGCTATGGAAAAGAACTGGCCGATTCATCAACCTGATGTGAAAAATGCGTTCTTACATGCGGATTTGAAAGAAATCGTGTATATATATCAACCGTCTGGCTTTGTGCATCCAGAGGCTCCTCAGTATGTCTGTCATCTTCGAAAGTCACTCTATGGCTTGAAACAATCCCCTAGGGCTTGTCATGAGCACTTTGCCACTTTCATCATGCAGATCGGGTTTATGTGCAGCAAAAGTGATAATTCACTTTTTATTTTTCATCGAGGTAATGACACTGCATACATTTTGCTCTATGTGGATGATATTGTTCTGACTGCCTCATATGATGTGCTGAAACACGAGATCATTACCCTGCTCAAATCCAAATTTGCTATGACAGATTTGGGTAAGTTGAGTTATTTTTTGGAGATTTCAGTGACCAGATCTGAAAATGCAATGTTCCTGTGTCAGCGTAAGTATGCCAAAGAAATTGTTTACAGGACTAATATGACAAACTGCAAGATCATGCCCACTCTAGTCGACTAGAAGTCGAAACTCAGTGCCGATTACTGGGATCCGGTGCTCGATCCTTCTCTTTATAGGAATCTTCTGGTGCACTTCAGTATCTTACCTTCACTAGGTCTGATATTGCCTATGTCGTTCAGTAAGTGTGTTTGTTCATGCATGCTCCTAGGGAGCCTCACTTTAGCACTCGTAAACATATCATTCGGTACGTTAATGGTACTCTTGACTACAGATTACATCTTTATATATCTGCACTGACCAGGATGATATCGTAGACGGACGCCGATTGGGGCGGTTGTCCAGACACACGTCGATCTACTTTCGGCTACTGTGTATTTTTGGGTGATAATCTCATCTCGTGGTCTGCCAAACGACAATCCACGCTTTCCCCTTCGAGTGCAGAAACAGAATATAAAGACATTGCGAACGTTGTTGCTGAGATCTGCTGGCTTAGAAACCTTCTTCTATAGCTTCATTGTCTCTTACGTAAGGCTTCTCTTGTCTACTGTGATAACATATCTGTTGTTTACTTGTCTCATAACCCGGTTCAACATCAGCGAACTAAATATATTGAGATGGATATTCATTTTTTTCGTGAGAAGGTTGCCATGGGCCATGTTCGGGTGTTACATGTTCCTTCTTCCTATCAGTACGCAAATATATTTACTAAGGGACTTCCTCATCAGTTGTTCCTTGACTTCAGATCCAGTCTGAGCGTCTGGCCTCCTCCCGCTCCAACTGAGGGGGTGTGATAGAGAATAAATAAATACTCTCCATATATATTCTGTAATTTTAATTCTAGTGTAATTAGGTAAGGTAGAGATCCTTATACAATTAGATTTGTAATTGTAAACTCCTATATATATATTGCATAAATGAGAAGCCTCCAACCAAGGAGAATTATACTATTCTACAGAGACGAATGCGTATAATTAAAATAGATACATATATGATGTGTTTAACTTAACTACCTAAAAGACGAATAAGAACACATGTATAAAAAAAATTGAACTGAATGTGTCTAATTAATTGAAACACTTTATTAGGAATTGAAATATTCAATTGAAATAAGACTTAATTCCAGTGTCTAAATAGTATATCGACAAATTTCAATCACCGGCTGTGTTAAGTCTATATATATATATATATATATATCGAAGGTCTACATGGACCATAAAGGTGTTCCTCCATCCCTTCCAACTTCTCTCTCTATATATATATATCGAAGGTCTACATGGACCATAAAGGTGTTCCTCCATCCCTTCCAACTTCTCCCATCAGAAGAGCATGTGAACTGAAAAGTATAAATAGAAAATAATTTTTTTTTGTAAATATTTTATTACATTCGGATAAGTACAGGAAAATGGGGGAGGAGATTACAAGGTGGGAAATCAAATTCTCACTAACAAGGTGAAAATTCAGGTAGCCAAATGAGCTACTAAGATTCCCCAAATAGAAATAATCAACTTACCACTTTTGATTGATTTCAGTTTATAAATATTTTTAAGTGTTTATCAAATGTGTAAATAAGTTAAAATTATGCTTCTAATTAAGTTGATTAATTTCACCACCTTATAAATTTATCCAAATACTTTATAATATTAATACTTTTTTAGAAATTGACTATACCCCAAACACCAGTTTTAGAATGATTTTTCTCTCATTATTGTCTGTTTAGTTTCATAATTGAGTTTTCTCTTTCTTCTACATGTATTCTGAATTTCTGACTACACTCTACGAACTAATAATATTGTATTACGTAACACAATTTTAATCAGTGACTACAAATTATATCTATTTAACTCATCAAATTTTAAATTTAGATAAAATATTTTTCTTCAAAAGAATATTTTAAAATTTGATTGCATAAATTGAAGTATTAAAAAGAAAAAAAAAGTCCTAAATTTTATTTTTCTTTGACGTGGGTTTAAAGTTGGATGATGGCTAACAACTTGGTGGCCTTTACCTATTCTATTGAAGTGACAACACCCTATAGGCTCTCACCGAATAGATATAGCAACAAGTATATGCACATGGGATGAGTGGCCCAAATTAGAACCAAATGTGGATGCATCAAATCTCTATAATAAATTCGATTTTGGCATCACCCCTACAAAGAGGAAATATATTATAGCAATAGATATCTAACAAAAAATCAAATTACTTTTATTAATGGCTTGATGCACCACTCAAACATTATATTCATGATACAAATAAGCACTAACATCAGCAGTAGCCCACTTGTTTGACATAACTTGATCAAAACTTTTCAAAGTTGCAATAAGGCTAGATACATCGATGTTACATCCATTTGCTTTGTAGTTGATACATAATTTAGATGTTGAGGATGTTAATTTAGAGAGTGAATTCTAAAATGTATATTGATTTTTCAATTAGAAGCATTAGGTTATACATAAAGGCCAAAGCAGGATTTTGAACTTTATGAGTTTTAAATTTTACGAAAGCGACATCAATTGTTAATAAATTTAATTTTTATACATATTTACTGAATTTCTTAATATAAATATAAAGTTTGTACTAATTATATAATTACACTACTAAGAACAAGCAAATTTTCAATGAAAAATTTCGAGAGAGGTCCGTCGGATATTGGCTCATCGAAAGTTTTTCGATAGACCTTCCATCGAAAATCCAATATTTTCGAAACTTTCATCGAAATTTTTCCATCATAATTTGCTTGTTTTTAATATAGTTATATATAAAGCTACTAAGTTCATTCGGATCTGTAGATGATCTTAGCTCCATCCCTGATTATACAAGACATGCAAACTCGTTGTTCGATTCGCTACTATTGTACATCTCTCATCATACGGATGTATAAATATGCAATACGGCCACGTATAATCTTTGACTAACTTATAGGATCATCTTGCTTAGAGATGGCAGTGGATCCTGGACCCGGCCCGGATCCGGTGGATCCAGATCCGTTTTATAAGATATAGATCTTCAAAATTTGGACCCGACGGATTCGGATCGGACCCGGATCCATTTCTGACGGATCGGATCTGGATCTTGTATTTGAGATCCGTATCCGGTCCAGATCCGACCCGTGGATCCGTTTTTTATTAAATATATTCATAACCTAGAATGTAATTTTATAAGTATTTTCTTAAAATTGCTAAGCACATTCTTGCAAGTTTAATTCTCAAAACAAGTTTAATTTATCCCGCGTTAACTCAAAAACCAAAAAATAAAGAGGTAACTTCGATAATAAAATCAATGTTATATTAGTGAATGACTAACATCTCCATAGACAAGTAGTTAAAATTATATTCACTTCATTTGTGAAGATTCCAAGCACATGCAAGTTCTGCATTGTGAAAATACTAGTCAGCATTTTTCACAACTATTGTCATTGTCCAATATTTTCAATTAATAACTCACAATCAAAACGAGACAACGAACAAAATATCTCATATGAACATTTCAAAATTGAAACACAGTAAACTGTTAGCTAAGTAAAAATCGTTTGTCAGTTCAAAAAAAAATCTTAGCAAGGTTACATTCTTAGCAAGGCAAATTTTTTTACATGTGGATCCATATCGGATCCATGGACCCGGTGGATTCGGATTTGGATATGATTTTTATGGACCCGATGGATCTGGATCCGAATCTGGATTCAGGTATGAAAAACGAATCTGGATCTGGATCTAGTAGGATCCGGTCCAGATCCGATCAGTTGTCATCCCTAGACTTGCTATATATTGAAGAATATTAAACATAAAGTATCCATATCCGTGCTATTTCAGTGTGAATAATTATGTCAAAGTCAAATGAAATGATTCATGTAGCATAGATATATATTGAGACATTTCAACACTAGCATTAATATGATGTAGGATGAAATTCTTGGTTGAGAACAGTTTTTTCACATGTAAGGGTCAACATGTTTGAGCCCACGAGGAAGTCAATTTTGAATGGATTTTTTGCCTTTTTGTTTGATCAGTAACAGCACGAAGGGCCCATTGTCACATGCTGCACCAAGCATTATTAACACCATCAGAGACTGGTTGCATCATCAAGAAAAGAAGAGCTTTCTCAGTGTACTTAGCTCGATGTCCCTAATAACTCATCCTATCCAATGTTCCAACCATAACTAACAAGTAACAACCCCTTATTAATTCCCTCAATTTATTTTCTTTCTGTTTATAATCATATGGTATTCGAAATTCACTAGCCTAACTAGTTTGAATTTACGTCATGCATAACTTATAAGGGAGAAACGCTTCCTATCAAGAGTTTCTACTTTCCCAAAACTCAAATATGATATTTTTGATTAATGGTGACGAAATCTCATCTATTTCATCGAACTCCTTGATGGTTTTCTTTTTTCCTAAAATTGAAGTTGTGAAGAGATTTTTATCTCATAATTAATCAAAGGAAATCTAGCGGCACGTTTTATTAGCGGTAAAAGAAATGTATTTTCTATCGTTGTGACAATTAGATTTTTCATTAGTATGTGGCTCAATTTTATGTCAAATCCATAACTTATAGTATTTAATAATGGACAAACATCATATTCTTTTCTACGTTGTACTTTATTACTTTTAAAAATAAAGTTTATAGCAAATTGTATTTTACTAAGAATGTCTTCAAAAAGTGATAGATCATCCTTTACAATTAACTTATATATATGGCACGCGCATTTTATATGAAAATGATCTGGAAAAGATGGAGTTAAACTATTTTTTAAAATTGTAATTGCATAATTGTTAGAAGAAGCGTTATCTAATGTAATAGTTATAGTTTTATCGGTTATTCCGTAATAATGGCACACTTGATAAATATTATCTGCAATAAAAGTACCAGTGTGCCTATCATCTATATATCTATACGCTAAAATACGTTTTTGCATAGATCATTTATAATCTATCCAATGACAAGTTACAGTTAAATAATCATGGCCGTTAGTACTACGACCTATATCAGACGTGATAGATACTTTGCCATTAAAATGATATAATGAAAAACGTAAATATTGTTGATATTCATGCGCGAATTTAAATACATCTCTCTTAACAGTTGATCTAGGAAAACCGTTAAAAGCAGGATTATATATATCTCTAATGTAATGAATAAAATCGGGAGATGAAGGAAATGAAAAAGGCAAACCCTCCACAGCAACTAATTTTGATATTGCTTCCCTATCTCTATGTTTATTGTATTTAGAGCCTACAATTCCCCCCGTCATAGGGTTAATTTGACCATGTACTTGGTCCGAGACAGTATCAGTATGTGAACCTTGTCCCGATGGAGCGGACGTTTGCACACCCGGTTTTGAAGCCTGATATTGGGCATACCTAGCTGGATGAGCACTTACTACGTGTCTAATTAAACCCCCCGTCCCACCTTGACCTTTTCCAGTTTTAAATTTTAAAACATTTTTACAAATTTTACATATAGCTACTTGATTCTCTACGTCCCTATCAAAAAATGTCCATGCATCTGATTTTAATGGTCGTTTTGCTGGACCTCGTCTCATACTAGGGGGAATAGGAGGTATTTCAGTTGAAGGTGTACTAGTGGGTGTGTTGTCATCAACATTAGTGTGTGTATCATCTAGATCATCGTCTAAATTAAAGTCTTCTTGAGTTCCAGAAAATAGCTCCTGGTCTAAATCTAATGGTATTGTAGGAAAATGTTGAGTATCAACAAAATCATCATGTGTAGGAATAAAATGACTAGAAGAAGTACCATTGCCCTGGTTGCCTCTACTAGAAGAAGCACCCTTACCCTTACCCTTAAACATACCTTTTAATCATTCCATTTTAATTATGATAATAAATAATTAAAGACAATAAAATTAAGTGCGCTAAATAAAATAAACAGACAATAATAATTTAATGAAGGAACGAATGTACCAAACGCCGACGTAACGTCGACGTGTAATCGAGAGGTTGAAAATTGAAACTTTGCTCGATGGAAGATCCTCAAGTTAGTTGCCAACTTCACTCCCAATTCCCAAATGAATAAATAAAATTGAATATTTAGTAAACAATGTAGACTTGTAGAGAGAGATATTGAGAGATTAGAGAGATTGTAGGAAGATTTGTGAGAAAGATGAAGAGAAAATGAGTTATTTATAGTTGAAAAGTTGGGTTAAAGTGTAAATATAATAACTTATGGGTTAAAAATAAATATTAAGGGGTAGGGGGGAGGCCTAAAATGGCCGTTGGCCAACGGCCAAAATCTAAAATGGCCGTTGGCCAACGGTCAAAATCTAAAATGGCCGTTGGTGCAACGGTCATATTTGCAAAGAGGGGACAAAGGGTGGGGTCGGGGCGGGCGGGCCTGGGGCGGGCTCGGGTCTCGCGGGACGAGACATTGTCCCGTCCCGAGTTCGAGGTCCGCCAACGTTTTTTTTTTTTAGCGGAGTCGGGGTCGGGCCGTCCGGGCCCACTGGCCACCCTTACTCTTATGTAAGATTATTACTTTCAAGATCCTGATATTATTATTGATTTACGGTGTATCATACTTGTTTATGCGTAATGTTAATTACAGTAATAACATGATGAAAAGTATAACTGAAAAATAGAGAGGTAGAATTGTATTGCGCCAGTTTAATTGTTGAACTATTCTCTCCAGGACTTGGAACCAGACTTGTTAATTATGTTGAAAAGAAGAAAAAAATTGTCAAATGAGTTTATAATTCATATATTTGACATGCACGTGAAAATAAATGTAAAAACTTCCCCAAATGTTCATTTCAAACAGTTTCGTCTTGCAATATTCTGTGGTAAAATTGGCCTTAGTAGTCTTATGTCAATTTGTGTATTTATTTTCACATGTTCTGGGGGGTCCATTGCTGCTTTGTTTTGACCTATCAGTAAAGATATTTTGTTCCAATCGAGAACATTGAATGTCAAGTCTCATATATTGTGCTACTACTATTTACCTTAAAGAAGGAAAACCCAATTTCAATACCTCACTTTTTCTTTTAATTCTTTTGTCTAGAATTAAAAAACAAACAAGAAAAGATGAATTTAAGTATGGACTTTGTTGTGTACTGAAACTATTTGGACCACAATATCATATGGGCCATTCTAACACAATAGCACACTATAACAAAAAGTTGCGTGGATTCCCTGGTCTTTGATTTTTTGCCCCTCAAATCGCTGGTTTTAATTTTTGTCCCTACTTCTCATTTAATGAAATTTGTGGGTCAAAGTATCATTTATTCGCAGATCTACTAAATCAAAGATTCTGGGTTCAAATTCCACAAAGGAAAAAAAGGGAAAAATCCGCAAGGAAAATTTTTCATATAAATTATGCTTATTCGGTCAAAATTATATAGAGATTATGCCTTAAAGAGCACAGTTTCTATGTAAGTTACATAGAAACTGTGCCCCTTAAGGCATAATCTTAAAATATGCCTATTCGGCCAAAGTTACATAGAGATTATGCCTTAAGGGGCATAGTTTCTATGTAACTAAATTTTGCCTTCAGGCATAGTTACTAGGGGTGAGCACGGGTACAGGGTACCCAGATACCCGACTGGAACCGACATTAACGGGTAGGTTCCGGGTAGATATATTATAATAACGGGTAGGGTCCGGGTAGTAAAATTAGGAACCGATCAATGTCGGGTCCGGTTCCGGTTCCGGCAAATAGAGACAGGGTACCCGGACTAACCGATACTCCTAACCTATAAAATATTAAATATTTTTACTTTTTTGAGAAACATTTGGACCACTTTTAACTTTCTCCAAAATTATTTGTTGCACGCCTGCACATTGATTTTCTCCACCCAAGACGCAAATATTTCAACTTTTTCACCCCTTTATTCTAGAATGCTATTTGTGCCCTAAGAGAAAACACCCAAAACTCTCTCAATAACAATGGCGTTTTAGCTACACCACCGAGCTTCATCGTCGTCGTTGTTGAATCTTTCTCTCAGGTACTTTCATCGTTGTCGTCGTTGAAGCTTCACATTTGCCTCTTTCTCTCCCTTGGTTGTGTTCACGTCGTTCCTAAAATGCATATGGGTTCATATCTAACTCTTCAATTTTTTTTAATAACCTATGCTTCTGTTCTATTTCAGACGATACTCATATTCAATTTGTATTACTTTTTGATTTGAAATGTAAATCTATTTTTAAAATTTGTGTATATTTTTGTAGTTGTGAAGATGAAATTTAGAGATTTACTAGTATAATAAAGCTTTTCATTTGTATCGAAGAGCTTATGAACACGAAAATAGGTTTAATTCAGATATTTCCAAATTTATTTTAAAATCAACACGTTCAATTAATTGAGTGTCAAATTTGGTTTGCAATTTTAGGTTTTGGTTACAGAATTAGCTTTTCTACAATGAATAAATTTTCTAAAACTTCTTATAAGGGTACTAAAAACTCCGATTGCAGTCTAAAAAACTATTGGATAAAATTATTTTAGAACTCTTTTTTATTCTCATAGGCTAAAAAATTGTTGTTTAATCTGTGTTTTTTTATTTACAGGGTACCCGGGAACCTACCCGGCCCCTGCGGGTCCGGGTAGGTTCCGGGTAATGATTGCTACGGGTAGGTTCCGGGTAGTAAATTTAGGAACCGATCTTTTATCGGGTAGGGTCCGGGTAGTTCAAAAATGTTAGGGTACCCGGACCCGATCACCCCTAATAGTTACATAGAACCCTTAAGGCATAATCCCTATACAACTTTGACCGAATAGGCATAATTTCTATTAAATCTTGCCTTGCGATTTTTTTTTACTCTGCTGGAATTCGAACCCACAACCTCAGAGGTATTTTTGGAGGCATAATTACATAGGGCATAGTTTATATACAACTTTGATTGAATAGACATATTTTCTAATGAAATCTTGCCTTGCGTTTTTTTTTTTTTGACTCTGTTGAGATTCGAATTACAACCTCAAGAATATTTTCGGTCAGTTTTTAGGAGAAGGGCAAAAATTAAAGACCACCCTAAAATAGGAGCAATCGTGCGAATTGCCCCATTATGACAGTTACAACAACCTTGTACAAGAATTACTTAATCATATATTTTCTCCTTTTTTGTTTGGATTTACCTTGTACCCAACGAGGGTATAAATGTTACACAATAAGGGTGATTTAACATGTTGTGGAAACTTATTTGCCTTAGTTTTCAAGTCATTAGCTAATTCCACTTACTATAGGTAATAACATTTGAATACTATATAGGTGATATCAATTAATTGGGAATACGTTTTCGTCAGGTTAGAATGTTTATGTTTAAAGAATTTATGTTTTCCAAGTTAGCTCTATCAGAGATGATTTTTATGCCAGTAAAAAAATATAATATTTTTATTTTAATTTTATATAATGTTGGGCTGAGATGAATTTAAATGAAAAAACATAGTTACTGAAGATTCATAAAGTCGATATGAATCGTTAAACCTTTTTTTTTCAAAAAAAAAATAATACAACAAAGCAATTGGGCCTCAAAGAGTTGAAGAACCAACATTTTTCTTGAGAATTTTCAACCTTTCAACATATTATCCGTTGCTTGATTATTAAGCTTTTATCCCCTTACCTTAATATTTACATTAGGAATGAATGGAGGAATCCTATGTTATAGTGGCCTGATCTCAAACGTAACAAGAAGACTTCAAAGGGGTCTTTCACATAATAAAAGTGATATTGTAATGTCTCACAGCTCATGATCATATTTATTATACATATATATAACATAAATATTTGGTTCAAAATGTGATTTGTTAAGGACTATCATCCTTAGAGAATCATTAAATGCTTTTAACATAAAATTCTTCGATTCGACATTCGAATTGCTTGTCCACAGTCCACTAGAAAGGAATAAGCAATATCCATTGTACTTTAAATATTGAGAAAAATAAAAAAAGACGGGAAAAAAGCAAGTAGTTATGGTGGCATTTCCATCGTAAATTTATTATCTGGATAAAGGGTTTATCTCAATGGAGCAAAATGATAGAATATGACAAGATTGTGAACATGCTAAAGAGAAGGTGAAAAGAGAACAATTTGGCAAATAGATAATGTGGAATTGAGATTGGAGTAAAAATAGACCAAAGGTTAAGCACATGAAAGATACATTTGGTGTCCTATCTATATTTGTTTTTTGTCTTTTCTTTTTTATACATTTGGTACCCAAAGTTTACTGGTGACTTATCTAGATTCGCGTCCAGTAAATCCATTAAAGGGATAAGCGGTCCCAGAGTCCCGATCAAGAAGTTCTACATGTTGGAGATTTCTAAGCAATGTCTCACATTGGTGAAGAAACACTATATTTTGTGTTTATAAGGAAAATTTCTTCCTTATGGGTTAAGATATATTTGGACAGAATTAGATAATGAATTAATTAATTCAAAAAATTATGAAAAGGCATCATTCTTAACCATTGGTTTAATCTCAAGAGACACCATGAAAAGGCACCATTCATAACCATTGATTTAATCTTAAGAGGCACCATGAAAAAGCATTACTATCTATAAATAGATTGCCATATTCCCATAAGAAAAATCAATCAAAAATCAGAAATATTCTCAATACAGTAGGAATCAAACGTTGTTTTAGTGCAAACGATATTTGATTAGACTTCTTAGTGTCCCTAAGACATCCTTCTCGGTGCACTCTATGGGGGTGAAATAGTCTTAAGAGGAGAGTTCGTACTCGCTTGTGAAGTCGGTTTTCTACATTTTCTGCAATCTGTTTCTAACAATCTTAAGACTATTTATTTTCATGGCTAGAATTAGGGAGATGACATCAAACTTTGTCAAACTTGACAAATTTGATGGTGGTAATTTTCAAAGATGGCAGAAAAATATGCACTTTCTTCTCACCACATTGAACGTTGCTTATGTTTTGACTACTCCACAACCAAAAGAAAAGAAGAATAAGACCATTGCAGAGATGCGCGCCAGGGCAAAATGGGAGAATGATGAATACATATGTCGAGGCCATATTCTGAACGGGATGACTGATGCCTTGTTCGATTATTACCAGACCGTATCTTATGCAAAGGAACTATGGGATAAATTGGAGGCAAGGTACATGCGTGAAGATGCAACAAGTAGGAAATTTCTTGTTACCCAATTTAACATTTATTCTATGAATGAAAAAAGGTCAGTAATGGAGCAATTCTATGAGATTGAACACATCCTTGGAAATTTCAAACAACATAACATGAATATGGATGAATCTATTGTTGTATCTAGTATAATAGACAAACTGCCCCTAACTTGGAAGGAATTCAAACATAGCCTTATACATAAAAAAGAGGATCTTACTCTTGAGGAATTAGCTAACCATCTTCGTGTAGAAGAAGAATTCCGGAAACAAGAAAACAAATATCAGGATATTCACATTGTGGAGGAAGGCCAATCCAGTAAGGGAAAAGGCAAGAAAAGGCAATTCAATTCAAACAAGCATAACAACATCAAGAACAAAAGTGACAGCAACAAGAAAAAGAAGTTCGCTTGTTGGAATTGTGGTGGTCCTCACATGAAACGTGACTCTGCCCAAATAAGAAGGATCATGGCAGTTCAAATTCAGAACAGAAGAACCGAAAGGCTGCAGATGACAACGAAAATTTCACTGTCATGATTTCCGAAATCAACATGGTCCAAGATGACAATGATTGGTGGGTTGATTCGGATGCTACAAGACATATTTGCAAAGACAAGTCTCACTTCAAGACATATGAACCAGTGGAAGATTCAACTTTTCTCTATATGGGAAACAAATCTCATGTTAGTGTTTTAGGCAAAGGAAGTGTTGTATTAGATTTTACTTCTGGAAAAAGTTTAACTTTGAATGATGTTTATCATGCTCCAGAAGTTAGTAAGAATCTGATGTCTGGTAGTATTTTGAACCAATATGGGTTCAAACAAGTGTATGAGGCTGGAAAATTTGTACTCTCTAAGGGTGGGGTATTTGTAGGAAAGGGTTATTTACATTGTGGTATATTTAAATTGAATCTTGTTAACATTAATAAAGTGATGAATGCTTCTATTTATGTCTTGGACTCTCTTGATACTTCTTCTTTATGACATTATCGTTTAGGACATGTAAATTTAAAAAAATTGAAAGATATGGCTCTACAATCTCTAATTCCTTCAATTGACAAGAATGTTGTAAAATGTAGAACATGTATGCTCACTAAAATCACTAGATTACAATTTTCTTCTGTTCAAAGAGATTCGAAATTGCTTAATTTAGTTCATAGTGATTTATGTGACATGAGTGACAATGTGACAACAGACGGAAAACGTTATTTTGTTACTTTTATTGATGACTATTCCAGATTTTGTTATGTATATTTGTTACATTCAAAAAATGAAGCACTTGAAAATTTTAAAGTGTTTAAAAGTAATGTAGAACTTCATTGTGAAATCTTTATTAAGTGTCTTAGATCGGATAGAGGTGGGGAATATTATAATTCATTATTCTTTGAATCAACTAGAATTGTGCATCAAGTTACAACACCTTATACACCACAACATAATGGTGTGGCCGAAAGGAAAAATAGAGTCCTAACGAAAATGGTAAATGTCATGTTATCCAAGTCGGGTTTAGGACATGGATATTGGGGTGAAGCCTTGCATACATCCTGTTATATTCTTAACAGAGTACCTAACAATAGAAGTAAGACTACCCCATCTGAATTCTAGAACAAGAGAAAACCAAACCTAAGTCATCTTAGAGTCTGGGGATGTAGAGTAATTTTTAAAGTTTCAGAGCCCAAACGAAAGAAACTTGGGGAGAAAGGAATTGAGTGTGTTTTTATAGGCTATGCTATGAATAGTAAAGTCTACAGATTTAAGGTTAATGAACCTAATGATTCATATTCTGTTAATACTATAATTGAGTCTAGGGATGCTATTTTCGATGAAAATAGATTTAGTACCATTACTAGATCGCATGACACAACGTTACCATCTAGTTCTCATTTACGGGAAGAGCATGGTTTAGTTGATAATAACTCAACTAATGAGGAAGTTGTGGAACCAAGAAGAAATAAAAGGGCGCGAAAAGCTAAAGATTTTGGAGATGATTTCTTTATGTTTCTCGTTGAAGGAAGTAGGGATCAGTCTTCTGTTGACACTTACATACCTTTCTGTTATAATTTAGAAGCTGATCCTGCCACTTTTGAGGAGGTAATGAAGTCTAGAGATGCTTCCTTTTGGAAAGAAGCAATTAATGATGAAATGGGTTCGATTATGGGTAATAGAACTTGGAAGTTGGCTGATCTACCACCAGGTTGTAAATCCATTGGTTGTAAGTGGATTTTCAAAAGTAAAATGAAAGTAAATGGAACTATAGACAAGTTCAAGGCTCATTTAGTAGCCAAAGGTTGCACTCAAAAGTTAGGTATTGATTACTTCGATACCGATGCTCCTATTGCAAGGACAACAACAATAAGGGTGTTGATTGCATTAGCCTCAATTTTTTGTCTAGTTATTCATCAAATGGACGTGAAGACCGCATTTCTAAATGGTGAATTAATGAGGAGGTGTATATGGAACAACCCGAGGGGTTTGTTGTTCCTGGTCAAGAACACAAAGTGTGTAAGTTGATCAAATCATTGTATGGTCTTAAGCAAACTCCCAAACAATGGCACCAAAAATTTGATCAAGTTGTACTTTCTAATAGATTTCTTATCAATGATGCTGATAAGTGTGTATATAGTAAGTTTGTTGAAAACAAGGGAGTTGTCATTTGTTTATATGTGAATGACATGTTAGTATTTGACACTGATCTCCAACAAGTGGTGGACACAAAGGAGTTTTTATCTGCTAATTTCTCCATGAAAGACATGGGTGAAGCGGATGTGATTTTAGGCATTAAAATTACTAGACATACTAGTGGTTTGGTCTTGACTCAGTCACATTACATTGAAAAGTTGTTAAAGAAGTTTAACAACTTTGATTGTAAATTTGCATCTACACCTCTTGATCACAATGTAATGTTATCTAAGAATACATGAGAACCTGTGAAACAGTTAGAGTATGCTAAGGTAATTGAGTGTCTTATGTATGCCATGACATGTACAAGACCTGATAATGGTTTTGTTGTAGGAACACTAAGTCATTTTACTCATAATCCAAGTCATGCTCATTGGCATGCGGTTCGAAGGCTACTTAAGTATCTTAGGAGAACTATTCACTATGGAATACATTATGATAGATTTTCTTGTGTATTAGAAGGGTTTTCTGATGCAAGTTGGATATCTAACAGTGATCATTCCTCTACGAGTGGGTGGATATACACACTTGGTGGGGGTTAAGTTTCATGGGAATCCAAGAAACAGACTTGTTTTGCAGATTCAACTATGACATATGAATTTATAGCATTAGCGTCTGCAAGCAAGGAAGTCGAGTGGCTAAGAAGTTTTTTGTATGATTTGCCTTTGTGGAAAAAGCCCATGTCACCTATCTCAATTCATTATGGTAATGAGGCTACATTGGCTAAAGCATACAGTGAAGTTTATAATGGTAAATCAAGGCACATTGGTTTACGACATAGTTATGTGAAACAACTCATTCGTGATGGTGTTATAACTATGGAATTTGTATGTACAAATCAGAATATGGCAGTTCCCTTGACAAAAGGCCTTACGAGGGATTTAGTCACCAAAACTACAAAAGGGATAGGTTTGAAGCCTATACTCTTAAACTACCAATGGTGGAACCTCGACTTAACACACAATAAAACCCTCGAGTCTCAAGTTCAATGAGTCCAATTACATCATTTTGTAGTTGCAAGCACTTGTCTTATCATCCCAAGTTGTGCTTGGTTCCATAATGTGTATGTAGGATGAACAAATTTTTACTCTTAACAAACATTTAGTGGTATATTTATGCAATAAAGATGTGTGTGATATATTTTATATTTCTCCGGGTATGCCTGGGTTAATATGTACATTTGATCCTAAATGAATAAAGTTGTTCATATCTATTATTAAATTGATTTCCACAAGTGTACTAAATTATGGAGTATGTGAAAGGTTCACCTATATGAGCTTAAAGTGAGGCCGCTTTAGGAAATCAAATAGACTTGATTACTTAATGCTCATGAAAAGGATACAGGACACATGACCATAAAAGTGTCGGTAACTTCTATATGTATTGGGAATAAAGTATCTTATGTGTGACTTGGAATTAAATAATAAGAGAGGATCGCTAGTTAAAAGCATAGTCTACCATGTCATCCTAATTACTTAAAAGACATTTCACTAATATATGGTTCAATCGCGAGACACCTCTATTTAAGCATAAGATTATGTTATTAAGTATTGCTTGGAAATGATGGGAGATTGTTGGAGATTTTTAAGCAATGTCTCACATTGGTGAGGAAACACTATATTATTGTGTTTATAAAGGAAAGTTCTTCCTTATGGGTTAAGATATATTTGGACAAAATTAATTAATTAATTCAGAAAATTATGAAAAGGCATCATTCTTAACTATTGGTTTAATCTCAAGAGACACCATGAAAAGTCATCATTCATAACCATTGGTTTAATCTCAAGAGGCACCATGAAAAAGACGTCATCTATCTATAAATAGATTGTCATATTCCCATCAGAAAAATCAATCAAAAATTAAAAATATTCTCAATACAGTAGGAATCAAACATTGTTTTAGTGCAAACGATATTTGATTAGACTTCTTAGTATCCCTAAGACATTCAATCCTTCTCGGTGCACTCTATAGGGGTGAAATAGTCTTAAGGGGAGAGTCCGTACTCGCTTGTGAAGTCGATTTTCTACATTTTCTGCAATCTGTTTCTAACACTACATTCACAGAGTTGGAACTCAGATCTCTGATTAAGGGTGAAGTTATGCCAACATCAGTGAATGTCATGTTTGTAAATACAAATGAAGCTGTCTATTTTCTTTTTCCTTTTCGAGACATTTTGTATTCGAAACTTACTAATCTGACTAATTCGAATTCACCATGGGATACACTGCTCTCTATCAAGAAATTAGGTGGTAGGGGTCGGATTATTGATGTGATACATTTACGGTGCTCGAACTTGATAGTGGAGGAATTCCGACCATCCAATCACACCCTTTGACAGCGATACAGTGTTACAGTTGTCTTATATCACACGAACATAGCACATGAGGGTGGGCTATACAGTTGAATGGTCCCAACTCTCCTCTAAATCCCTAACCTATCATGCACTATTTCCAATTTGTAAAATTGAAAGGCCATTAAAAGTGGCCAACATGGACTTTATTACAAGAGAAGAACTTTACTGCAAGAGGAGCTTTCTTTGGCCCAAATAATGATTGCTGTTTTTATTATTCTTGACAAAGCTTAAATCAGGCATAAGAGAAGCGGAAAAATTGAATATTGGAGTTGGACTTAGCATCAAAAGTTACAAAAACCAATCAGAAACCCCACCCCCCACCCCCACCCCCACCCCCACCCTGAATCAAAATTTTTATTGCGGATATGTTTTCTCCCCATTGCTAATAGTAGGTTGATGATTCATGAGGATGGTAAGTCAATACAAGAAGATCACACATTTTTGTTGTAATAATAAAGGTTTCAGGCCAGCTTACACGTATCTCTAATAAATGGGATAATCCACTACAATACTCAGCTATCCCCCACATGACCTTAAATCTCAGTTATTACTCTCATGGATCAATACTCCGGTTTCTCTCCGAAGAAAGCAGGCAAATTCATCCTAATAATTCCATTATTTCTTGGTTAGACCAACCATTGCCAGAGCTCGATTGTTCATATGATTAAATGTAATGAATTGATCACATTGCGTCAATGCTATGCAGCCAGCCATTAGTTATTGTAAAAGGGTACAAAGAAATGGCATAAGCACAATGCTGTTAGACTTCTAGCCAGAATTTTAAGGGAAAAACTGTTCAACACGTAATAGTTTAGGTTTTACTAGTTTTCAAGTAAACCATGCACGTGTGACGTGACGTGACGCACAAAACACAATTCGTTCAATGCCTACAACTTGCAAAACACAATTTTCACCATACTAGGAATACATATTCTGGTTCAATGATCAAGATCAGTTTTAAACTAACACAAACGATGCAATTTGTTTGAAGCCTTTCAAGTGCAAACCAAATTTCCACTACATTACATTTTACAACATGATTATGCCACTAAAGAATTCTAATTCAATAAACAGGAAGAGTTAAGACGATTAGGAGACCAACCACCAAATGCCACGGAAAATCAGCCTGCAATTATATACAAAATTACATTGTTACTTCAGCCCAGAACCTGCTGATGCTTTTGAAGATCCCACCATTGCATGATCAACCGATCCAATAAATAGCTGTGACGAAAAAGTATTGGTTTTTCTTAATTTCCCCAGAAATTCCTTGCCAGAATTACCCTTCAACGAAAGATTTTTCTTAATCCGGTTCTTGTTTAGTGAGAGCATAGTGCCACGAGATGGTGCATGCAAAGCCCCTTCGACACGATCTCCAGAATGAGCACAGCCCCAAGGCTTAGACGGTCCTCCTTCACTGAATGTCTTAAGCCTAGGAAAGAACTTGGAAAAAACTTGCTGCTCTGGAGAACTACCCTCTTCAGGCTTGGCGCAAAGGGGGCATGGAGGATCACTTTTACATGATTTTGGTGTAGCTTGCTCCAAACATTCAGCATGAAATACATGACAACATGAAAGGACCCCAGCAACTGGCATATCTCCACTTCTCACAATTCGTCGGGAACTCCAAGGCGATCTTTGAGAAAGAAACCTCTCACATAACCCACATCTGAAACCATCTGAAGGTTTACTTAGGAAGTCAGATTGAAAAGATTCGGAAGCCTCGATCAGGTCAAGACTGCCACTAGCACTGCTCAATCGGTGTTTATCTCTTTGTGGTGTTGAGGCATCAAGTTCAAAAAAACCAGCTGAGAGGCTGTCAATAGCTTCTCTTCTAGGTGTTGTTGTTTCAGTTGGAAATGACACAGGATGTATGGGTTTAGACATAAAGAAACGGCGACTTGGAAAGCTACAATAAGATGAATGGGACTTGGTGATTGAATCACAGTCACTACTGTCAGATCGGGATGAAGTTGAGCCGCCTCTGCCATCCCTAGCAATTGATGTTCCCTATCAAGAAATTCACTGTTATAAGAAAACTGGATTTTAAACTTACAAACTTCAAAAAGAAGTACATAGCGGAGAAAAGCAATGACAGATACATACCTCCATTGTGGGTGAAAATGGCCTCATGATTGCATCTACAAGCGAAAAATATAGCAAATTTATCAGTAAAACAAAATATACAGAATGGTGGCATTCATAACAAAGCATTGGCTGAAACCAACAAGCCAAATGTGCCAGAAGCAATAACAGAATTGATTCTTTAAGCATATCAACTTGCTACCTCTGACTGTGCTCAACATGAAATGACCATAAATTTAGACATAGCCAAAGGGGAGAACATGCTCACCCATAGAGTTTCAGTCCATATAATTACACTGTTCATGGAAACATAATTCAATATCATGTTGAGATAGATTGCCTTTTCTACGTTGTTTGATGCCGGTAGCTCTCTTTTTTCCTTTTATAATCAAGAACTGGAGATTGTGGATAATGAGTCTTCCTCTCCACCTTAAAACCCAATCTTCGTTCCATTTCCCAGTAGGATTTGAACTCATAACGTCACCTACCCACACATCTCGTGTTGCAAATCATTTCCCTTGAATCAAAGCCCCGGGGCATTGGTAATTGTCTTTTAAGTCAACTTTTTGGTGTTTTAAGCAAATTATGACTTGTGAAATAGATTAAAATGTCATTAAGAGTTCCAAGATACGACATGACCTTAGATAGGAAATTGTGGAGAATGTGGAGAACACGGATCAGGGTAGAAGGCTAGTGGGTAGTTGAGAGTTGTCTTGCTTATCCTCTCATACTAGTAGTCATAGTAATACTCTTGTAGTTTCTTGTCCTTATATGTCCGCTGCTAGCTGTTGTTTATTGTATTTCGATTATCATATTCCTTTGTTGTTTTTCAGATAGCTTTATCCTGCTTTTTATACTATTTTGTCATGAATTTTTATAATGTTTTGAATTGCTTGTGTCGAGGGTCTACCGTAAACCACCTCTCTACCTCCCAAGGTAGGGGTAAGGTCTGTGTACACTCTACCCTCCCCAGACCCCACTTTGTGGGATTTTACTGGGTATGTTGTTGTATGTCATTAAGAGTTCCTTTTTATAAGTAAATATGTTACTTACCACTTTATTTGATGTAATGGTCTAACATCTGCCAGTCTCCATTTTTCATCTCATCACTACTTTGTTGGATACAATTTCGACATTTGTGCCACATAATCCACCCATCCTAATACCTTCTTTCTCTTCCTTGTCAAGATCTCTTTTTGTGTCCAAGTATCAAATGCAATTGAATCTAATAGGAGTTAAAAAAATCTCCCTCCCTCCCATGTGTTGGCCATACAACAATGTTCGGAGGGATGGAATTGTAAGAGTCACTTGAGGGATAAAAGAAGGTGAGAATAAAGTTTGGTTATACAAAATCAAGAAAAGATTAAACTAATTTGTGTGAGGCGAAAAAAAATGAGGATGCAAGTAAACATGTTTGCTACTTAGAACTTAAAGAAAGCGGGTGTTTATTGAAACCACAAGGGGCCTATTTATTTTATATTACAACCTCGTAGGGGGCTCTCTTTTATTTAAGTCTCTGAAATTTTACACATGATCCTCTGGTTTGCTGCAAATAGTCCATATATCATGAGGAAGAGTAATTGTGTATTTTCTCAATCAATGACCTTCAATTAGAATTTCAGACAAGAGTATAACTTGAAGGTAACAAATTTAAGTTACATTGTTTCAATATCAAGTTGACAGAGTCTTAGTAAACTAGTTGTCTAACACATTTTTGAGAGGTCCAACTAAGACTTATTTAACTAACTAATGCCTCGAAAGCATATAAGAAATTAGCATAAACAAATTTTGATTTTTCCTACGGCTGAAACTTCATTTAGGTTTCATTTAGAAACCTGAAGAAGAGTGTGCATACTGGAAGCTAAGAGAAAGAAACTAGACAAAAGAAAATTATAAGTGCAGTGTCTTACCCGCATCTCGACTAATTCCACGGGGTCCCTGCTACCCCCCACCCGACCAACACAGGATAACTATCTCTCCCAAGACTTGGACAGAGAGAAAAAAAAACACCAAGTGTTTTTGCTTCCACTGAGATTTCAACAGAGACCTCATGGTTCTCAACCCACTTCATTGAAAAACACAATATTCCATTTTTTCCTTATTCGTGTAAGAGAAAGATCCCTCCTACACAAGACACCTACCTATTTGTAGTTTACATACCAAACTATAGGAGTTTAGCTAGAAAAAGAGGCAAAGAAATGCATCAAAAGGATTTGGCATCATTCACCAATTATCTGGTGAATGAGAATGGAAATTCAGTTATTTCCATGCAGGAAAAAATCAAGAGAATGGATCTTTATTTGCCTAGAATCAACATCCAACCATCATCCTAGTCCAAGAATACTCCGGGGGAATTACTAGTACTCTTTCTGTTTCAATTTATGTAAACCTATTTGACAGGATTAAGAAATGAAGACTTGTGAAACTTGTAGTCTCAAACATGCCATAACATTTATGTGGCTATAAAACTTTGTATTAAGGGTAAAACGGAAAGTTCACGATAAATTACTCCAAGTTTAGAAAGGAGTCATTCTTTTTAGAACGGACTAAAAAGTTAATAAGGTCACATAAATCGGAATGCTAAATTTAGCAATGGTATAGAAAATTGATGACAATGCTGAACAGCAAAAACTCACTCAGAACCAAGTTGGCGATCACTACTACCCTACACCACTAAGGCAACTTTTTCTTTCATTATGGTGGTTATGGAAAGATTCATTACAAATTACAATACTAAATCAAGAAAAATGAAAAGGAGAATCCTTTGAAGGGAAGTTCCCAGACTGCATATAGAGCAAATCTACTGTGAGCAAGGATAAATAGGAAGCTTGCTATACGTTTAAGGTCACCATAGAACTAGTCAAATCAAGAAGAATCTTCATAATGCTGGATGTGTTAGAACGTGCTAAGAATGAAACTAGCTAAATACAGCTCAACAAATATAGAAGATTCATATATCCAGGCATAATTATTCTTGCATAATATTGTGCACAAGAAAACAATTTGCGTAAATAAATTGTGCATAACAACATAGCAAGAATCAAGTTCCTGAAGTTTTATTGTGTAAATATTGCAGGTAATCACGAACTCTAGGTTATGACTCCATTAGAAATCACGGCAGGGAGAATAAAAAATTTGTCATCCTAGAAAGAATGTCCGAGAATTCTAAAGAAAACTAGTTTTCAATCTTTGCTTATTCCTATTATCCTTCCTATGCAAAAAATGCACTACTTATGCCAATTCACCTAACCAAAAGACGGACTTCTCTCTTAATTTGTTAGAGAAACTTTTCCTTCTAACTGTGTATCCTAATTATCACCTCAAACCTTGAGCAACAAAGCTTATTATCCTCACGAATTCAGATCAGCCAACAAAAAATTGCTACCTTATTTCAACATCATCTCAACAAATTACTGACCTGCCAACACTCTTTTTATCCAACCGACATTCTAATTATTATCTTTTGTTTTAACAACTGTGATGTCCAAGACAACTTCCGTGCACCTCAACTAATTCCACGGGGTATGTACCTCCCACCACCTAGGCTTGGACATATGGGAAAACATTAGCTAGTGTTTTTGCCTCATTTAGGTTTGAACTTGAGACCTCATGATTCTCAACCCACTTTATTGACCATTAGGCCACATCCTTGGGTGCCTAGTATCTTCAACGAACCTAATTCCAATTTCATAAACAAATTGACAAGGTTTTTTCTTCTACTTTAAACTAAGAAAATCGATTCATTATTAAAGATCAGCTAACACAAAATTGCTACCTTATTTCAGCATCAATTAGACATCATTTCAAGAAATTACCGACCTGTCCAACACTTCCTTTTTATCCAACTTCGATATTCTAACTATTATCTTTTGCTTCGACTATGGCGTCCAAGGCTCCAAGCTAGCTTGCAAGCACCTCAACTAATCCATGGGGTACTTGTACCTCCCACCACCTAGGCTTGGACATATGGAAAAAAAATCACCTAGTGTTTTTGGCTTTGCTGGGTTTGAACCTGAGACATCATGATTCTCAGCCCACTTCATTACCATTGGGTGACACCCTTGGGTGCCTATTATCTTAAACAAACCTAATTCCAACATCATAAACAAATTGTAAGGTTTTTCCTTCAACTTTAAACTAAGAAAATTGGTTCATGAACTACACCAAGAAAACAACTAAAGAGTACATAAAAACACGACAAAGGGGTGGCAGGATACCAAAATTAGTTTTGCACGAGCATTGCTCCTTAAATGTTGGTTACCCACCGATAGTTGAGCCCCATCTTATGGGTTCTTTTTGGTGAAGTAGATTCATTCAAAGGCATCAAGAAGATGCAAGTTTTACAAGGATAGATCAATTAAGCTCACAAAAATAAGGACTTGTAGCTTCTTTCTAAACTATAGAGCTAACAAAATCCAGGAATAGTTCTAAGTTATTTACAGGGGTCAATTTCGACCAACTAAAAAGGCTAACTATACATCTGCCTCGCAAATGATTACTAGAAGTTGATATTCCATCAAAACATATTTTGTTCCTTTCTGTCCATATGCCCCATCTTATGGGTTCTACAGTAGACAATTTTCTTACAAAGGTCCAGCCTAGATACGGAAAGATTCTAGAGGTGGATAATAACGCATCGATGAGACTAGTCTTATTCAAGAACATGTTCACATGTAAACTGTCAATGGTAATAAAAAGAAGAAAGGTGTTCCTTTGATTTTCGTTTTCCCTGCTTGGGATCCACAGCTGCAGCAAGAAAATTGAGCCATCACTTACAAAAAATCATGCAGGAAGTTGCCTATGGGCTTAATCTACCTAATTCTATGTCTTTTTGCATTTGATATCGTCACCAAGTCAGTCCAAATTACCTTGCATCACAGTGTCTCATATAAAATCCCCATGCACAAGCAATACAGAATAGCACAAGCAGGCAGATGAGAACCTTGTATCAAACTCCAAATAAATCACAAACTATCCACAAATAAGTATATACATATATATGAAAAAATCATAGCTGATTACTCAGTCAACATAAATTAAGCTAGTAATGGGAGAAATAGGACATGAGTAAGAGACTAAAGCCCAACTAAGCGTCCTTGGAAGTTCCAAGTCATATACCAAAAAAAATGCACAATCAATATGCTTACCCCTCGTTGAAGTACCATAATCATCAACGTTGATTTCTTGGATAGCTGGTGGAGTCCACTGTTGTGCAGGAGAGATGTCGGATGGACTACTATAGTATGCACCAACACCATCTGATATGAGATATTGGTGATTGGCCAATTGGTTTCCCCTCACCCAACTTCTACTCTCTCTACTGTTTGATGAAGTAGAAGATCCATACAATTGAGCTCCATCATTAGAGCCAAAAGATAATGCTTCAGGTTGGAAGCGGAAATCCCATCTGGATGGTGCCGGTGAGAAGCTTGAATTAGTCCTCCAGTAAGGCTCATGTGGCCCCATGGACCATTCTCCGCTAGCTGCATTGGACCCATGTGGCCTTGCAGCCACACAACAAAAGGACCCCGTCTTAGCTATGTTTCACAAGACTCGCGAGTATTATGCTGGTGTCTGCTTCTATCAAGTCTCAATTTTCTAAATAAAGGGGTAACTCTAGTAACTACTCCATCCAGTTTCAGCCACACAACAAAGGGACCCCGATTTAGCGATGCTTGTCAATTCTCAGTTTTCAAAGTAAAAGGGGTAACTCTTCCATTTCTTCCCGTAACTAGCATCAAGAGAGTGAGTGTTTCCCTCGCTGCTTCGGACTACTTCACATTTCCTTATCAAATGCACCTGGTATGTGCAAATACCAATCATATACAACAATTCCTCTGAAAAGAGTACAAACATGACATGATTAGGTCTCCAAGGAACTCACGAAGCTGAACTATATGGATGCAAGAAAATACCACATGCAGTAAGTGTTTATAACACTATTATCCCTCGGTCGCTTGATAATCATCAATCTACATTCATAAGACGGAAAAGGTCACGACACGATATAGAAGGTTACCAACAGCAATCAAGAGTTAGAAGGCTCGACTAAAAAAGAAAAACATTAAGTGCAACTAACATAGCAAAATAAATATATATAACACCAAGGTGCATAACATGAAAGCAAAAAAGGGCATAAAGAATCGTTCTGTAAGGTGATGCACGAAGAAAATGAAGCTTTGGCCCAGTGGTCAATGTTGAGGAGCTAAATGGATCCGATTCACACTGGAAGGAAGGTAATCATATTTGTTATATTCTTCCGGAAACGTGATTAACTTCATAATTAAAATCCCCAAAATTGAGGTATATTGTATTTAGCATGATTACTCAATAACTTCTCTCTCTTCCCATAGTGGGTCGTACTCTGTCACTTCACTCAATTAATTGACAACTACACATCAATCCCAAATTGGTTGAGGCCAGTGAAATCCTTTATGCATTTCTCTCTATACGAGCCACTTCATCCATCACTTCACTCAAAACAAATTGAAAACATGAGATTTGAGATGGCAAATACTAGTTCATTTGGTCCTTAAGTCTCTATACTGAGATACAAATTGTGATAATGCATATTTAATTTCCTTTTTTTATTTTTTGTTCCACAAGTAGTCCATATGAAAAGTAAACAAGTTCATCTAAGGAAACACAATGATTACAAGTCAACCATGATAACCACTACCAAGCCACTCAAAACAAAAATTATAACCTTATCAAAACATTATTATTACTACAAACTATTAGAAACCCAATATAAATTTGAAACCCCACATAGTAATAACCAAGACCCAACTCCAAAAACACTTCAAAAACTGATCTTTATCCTCAAAAACCAAGGAGAAACAAAATTTATAACCTTATCAAAACATTATTATATACTAGCAATAATTAGAAACCCCACATAGTAATAACCAAGACCCAACTCCAAAAACACTTCAAGAACTTATCTTTATCCTCAAAAACCAAGAAGAAACAACAAAGACACCATTTTTATTAATTTCCAAAACCCTAATATCAAGATTATAGAAATGTGTGCATGGAAGTAAAGAATTGGACATAGAAATAAAGTAACTAAAAGGGTGTTGAGGAAAGCTTACAAATATTTGAATTATTGTACTGATGATTGGAATCTTTACTAGTGAAGGGAGTGAAAATGGAATTTGCAAATGTGAATAAAAAACCTAACTTCTCGCTGATACTGTAATATTTTATTTATGTTATCATTTTGCTCTGGAGTCCTTCATTTGTTGCTATATTCATGTCTGTCCCGTTGGTTTTATGATTTGCATTTATGCCCCTATCATGTTGGGGGTTTGTGGGAGGAGGGGGGCAGTAGTAGTGGCACCCGATAACCCTTCTAAATATTGTCGTATCCATTATAACATATTCCTACTCCTTTATATTAGTTCCAAATGTCGTTTAGCACCTCAAATAATATTTTGGCCAAATACATAAGCAGTCTTTTAAAATTGTTATGATTTTTCATTTTAGCATTTCAACTATATCTTATTCTATTAGACACTCCAATTAATACAAAGTGTGTCAATTAAGATAGAACAGTAATTTTAATCAGTTTTCATCTCCAAATCTAAATAGATAGATGGAATAACGTAGTGAATGGAGGGGTGTTGAGAAATGAATTGGTGATTTTTCTAGAAAAATGGTGTGAAAATTAATTATTATAGGAAAAAGGAATATATGTGTGAGAGCTTATAAAATGTGTATAATGATTATTTGGTACAATAGGAAAATCTGTGCTCGATGAAAGAGATGGTGGGGATAGAAAATGTGATTTTTAAAGAAAAAAAAGAAAATTTTTGGATCTATTTACGCATCTAAGGCATGTTTAAAACGCATCTTTTGCCAAGCCGCCATTTTGTATTTAATGAACATATTTTAAATTAGTGGGAGTATCTCATATGAATAAGGTATAGTTAAAGTGCTAAAATGAAAGACCGCGATAACTTTGGGGAGCAGCTTATATATTTAGCCTAATATTTTTTATGTTTTCAGCATGCATCAAAGCATGAAACTAAATTTGAAACTCTTAAAGACACTACAATCGCTATATTGCAGAATTGTATCCATACTGACATGTGACTTTTCTTCGAATTAGGGAAATTATTTTTTAATCTACATCTGATATTTATGTTTGGAAATTGGTTCTATGCCTCAACAAGCTATAACATAGTTCATAATGTCAAAAAATTATCTCACATGTAGTAACTCTATAAAGAATAAGTGGTATAATGTTTTTGGTCTAAAATAGATAATTGTCTAGTGTTTTAGTATAATTGCTTCGATATCATAATGTCTTAGCAATCATTAGTTAAAACGTACGCAATTGATTTAAGTAAAAATCATACATGTATTGTTTTTTAATATATTATAGCGATTTCTGTTCGTGACGATAATTTTAATTCAACATATAAGACAATTGAATTTATATGTTCTTATCTCATAAACTTCTAAACTAACTTTTAAGTTGTCTTTTGTTAATATATTTTTTGTTTCATGCTGTTAGTTTGATGAAATTCATACCCGACTTAACTTATACATTTTGGACAATTGCATTACTAATAAAAATTAACTAGGAATTTTCAACCTATATGTTATTGATTAATATAATTTTTCCGAAAGTTTGAGAATTAACAATACTAACCAGAATCAATAATTTTTCATAATATATTATCATAAGTTTAGAAATTGCAATAAGACATTCGAGTACCTTCGTGGGGCAGAATTTCTTCCTAAATTGAGCTAATCTAATAAGGTCAACATTTATCACTTCAAGAACTCATTTTTTTTATGTAATTTTTATTTTATAGCACAAAATTTTATTCCGTATTAATATTTATGTGATTGTTTAAATATAAGTATCAGATATAAGAGATATAAGGATTACCATCAATAATTATCATATGGATCTGTCTCACTTTTATCCATAATTTAAAGATTGGTATTAGCCAAAGAGATTCAAAAATTAAAAAAAATTGTTGTCAGGGAGACTCCAACTTGCATGCTCTATCAATGTAAACTTGAACCCCTTTTACTACTTAGCTAAGTTTTTAGCTTGTCGTATTGGGGTTCAAGATTTAATATACACACATAAAATAAAAATTTGATCTTGTATATATAATATAATTTTTTGAATAAGGGTGTTCGAATGAACTCCCGGGCACCATGTAGATCCACCCCTGCTTGCTGACTTACACCAACAAAAATATCAAATAAATCTATCCATCAATGCTTGAACATATAGGAAGTGAAAAAAAAAGACTTTTACAAAATTCTATATTTAGTAGTGATTATCTAATTTTTCTCTAACATTCTGTTTGGATGATCGTTAGTCGTGGTTTTATAATGTATAGTATGATACTGTATAGTATTATACTGTATTAATGAATACAATGTTTGTATAGACAATATCGTTTGTTGTGGTTTAATAACATTTCTATTATTTGGTTTTGATTGTATGGTACTGTATAATGACATATAAGTTTACTAAAACACCATTAACTCTTAATTACAAAGTAGTTTTTATATATATTTATTAATAAAATTAAAGTAAAAAATAAAATAAAAACTTTAAAAAATAAGTAGGTGGTGGATGAGGATGGACGTTGATAGGTGGTTGTAAGGTGTGGTGGTGGTGAGAAGTAATGGGTGGTAGGGTGGGTGACAGTGGTTAGGGTTGGTGTGATGGGGTGAGTTTGGGTGTGATGGAGGTGGGTGGGTGTGGGGTTGGGAGGTAGGGGTCGTGGTGGTTTTAGGTGTAATAGAGGTGGGGGTAGGGGTGGATGGGGTAGGTGTGGATTGAGGTAGGAGTGGGGTGGAGGGATGAAAGGGGGTAGAGTGGGATGGGGATAGGGGTAGGGGTGAGCCATAGGGGTGGGTGGTAGGATGGAGGTGTGGTGGAGTGGAGTGGAGTGGAGTGGAGATTTAACGAGGAAATGAAATACTTAACTATTACAAAGATCACCAAATTCATGATTTCATAAAAAAAAATACAACATGATTTTAAAAATAATTAAAATAAACATGATTTCATAAAAAAAAATTGAAGTAATGAACCACGGGAAAAACCAAACATCCAAACAGGGGGTAATGTATCTTAGTAAATGAGTTAATAAATAGACGGCTCAGTCGAAATTTGGTTCGGTTTTTTCTCGTTTTATTTTTAAAAAAAAAATTATTTTTTTGAAAAATCGAACCGAATCAGGATTTAGTGATTCAGTTTGATTTTTTAATTTTGGATACGAACCGAACAGAACAGAACCGAAAAAACCGAATTAAATATAGAATTATTCTTATTTTTTATTTTAGGCTATTACTATCTCTTGAATCATAGTCATTGAAGCCAATCTATGAAGCCTTTATGGAAGTTGAATGCGGCATGAACTTGATTAACATATCACAGAAGCATTGACATAAAATGTAGGGAGAAAAATTAATTGTAAATTGGTGAAATATTAAATGGTCATAACTCTTCGTTCGGATGCCCGTTGTACCCGATTTATTTTTTGATTTTGGGTATTATTTTGAGCGGGGCCGGCCCAAACTGCGGCGCGGCAGTTTGACGCAGCCAATTTTTACGAAAATATCCATTTTTTCAATCAATTTGTGTTTTCTCCCAAATCGATTTCTAATTTTCTTTTTTCTTTAGTAAACATCTCACGATACACAATAGATTTCAACGTCGAAATTTCATGGCAATGTAGGTGTGAATGTCAATTTCAGTTTTGAAAATTTAATTTTTTTTTTAAAAAAAAATTATCGATCCGACCCGACTGACCCACTAGAAAAAAATGATATAATCCGATACGTTCGACGATATAAACCGAATATATCATTTTTTTTTAAAAAAAGTTGTATTTGATTTATTTTTTAAAAACCAATTTTTATTCGATTTATATTTTTCGGATACAAAACCGAACCGAACCGAACCATATGCGTCCACCTCTGTTAGTTACAAAACTTTAATAAGGCTATAGACCTTACAAAGCTAGGGTCGGTTGGATATTTCAGTAATTGACAATTCTTTACCTGCAAACCCTAAAACCCTCCTCCATTTGGCAAATATTTCTGCAGTTTTTTGGTGCTTTATAAATCACTTAAAACAGACCCAAAGATTTCTTCTTCCCCAGAAAACACTGTAATTTTCTTTCTTTATCTCTTTCCATTTTTAGTGCTTATATGCTCTTTGTGTTTTTTTACCCAATTAACAAGATCAATTATTTACCCTGTTATTTTACTACAAATAAAAGGTGATTTCATTTAGACCCTTTTTAATTCTTGAACTGTATTGAAATGAGTTTCTTTATAGAATTTATAGGGTTTTTTTGTTCTTTTATTTCTGGATGAGTGTAAAAAAGAGAAGATTTTTTTATTTGGCGAGTGAAAATTGCTTTTGGGTTTTGGGTTTCTTGTAAAGTTGAAGGAAATTATAGAGTGCTAGAGATTTTATTCCCAAAAAAAAGGGTATTCAATTTTGATGAATTTTCTGTGTCTTGGAGCAATGCTTGCATTAGGTTAGGCTGTTTACATACCCCTTGCACGGGGCTGCCCTTTTCCGTGTGGGTTTATTGTGGTTTTCACGGGGAAGTGTAAAAAAGAGTAGAAATATTGCTGCGAGTCAAAATTGCTTCTTGTTTTTTTGTTAAAGTTGATTGCTTTAATGGAAATTATATAGTTCTAGAGATTAAGAGGGTCTTTAATCTCAAGCATTTATTTTTGTGTGTGTTAACTTGCATTTTGGTGTTTGGTTGATTGCAAGAGCTTCATGAATTTAAGTTTTGTTTATCTAGAGTTACTGTGGAATTTGTGATTGGTAAGTTTAAAGAAAAAGTAGAAGTCTTGGGTGAGTGAAAATTGCTTCTTCGATTTAAGGTTGTTAGGTTGATTACTTTAAAGGAAAATATGGACTGCTAGAGAAAACGGGGCCTTCGATTTCATCATGGATTTTGTATTGCAACTTGCTTGGTCGGTTGGTAGAGCTTTTACTTGGTCCTAAGGATATTGAGTGAAGCAATATAGCTTCATTGGGAAATTGACATTGCATATAATGTAATTTGCATCACTGTGAATTGTGCTTCATTTCCAGGTTATGTTGTCTGTAGGGGTGGTAAAATTAGCCCATGAAAACATGACCTGCCCATTTATTAACTCAACCCATTTCAACCCAGCAAAAATTGGGTTGATACCCACGGTACAACAACATGTATGTAAAAGTTACTATAAAACAACGAACAAACAAATTAAACTTAATAAGAATTGGGCAGGTACTTAATAAGAATTGGGCAGGTTGGGTGATGACCCGCTTTCTAGCCCATTTCAGCCAAACCCATTTCAACTGAGCAGCCCATTTATTAACTCATTTCTGACTAGGTGACATTTTCACCGAAATGAATAGACTCAAAATAAAATAAAATAGAAATGGAATTCGAAAAGCCCACTGCGTTCGCCTTTCTAAGCTAACAAAGATGATGCAGGCCCTGGCCAAATTTTGACCTACCCAAATTCAGCCTAACCCGTCCATTTGGCACCCCTAGTTGTCTGTGTGTTCCACCTCAGGACGTTCGATGTAGTAACGCTTCATGAGTTGTTAGTTTGTTTCTGATCCAAGTTGATACAGAATATTTGATTTGTAGGGTGACACATTCAGCTCATCTTGACATGGCAGGCCAGAGGAATAACTTTGGGAAGAGAATGCAATCGGAATCCAACCATCCTAGAAACGATGGAAGTAAGAGAAGGACTCCAACTGATGAAAAAGAATCACATGCCGTTGGACCAGAGGATACTGTTTTTCGTTATTTATGCCCCACGGGAAAAATTGGAAGTGTCATTGGAGTTGGTGGGGACATTGCAAAACAATTGAGGACAGAAACTAATTCAAAGATTAGGATTAGTGAGACCATACCTGGCTGTGAGGAACGTGTGGTAACTGTTTATAGCACAAGTGAAGAAACTAATGTCTATGAAGATAACGGTGACCTGATTTCTCCTGCTCAAGATGCTCTATTCAAGGTGCATGACAGGGTCTTTGCTGAAGAGCTGCGTATGGAAGAAGATGTGGAGGATCCTCAGCAGATTACTATAAGGATGCTTGTCCCATCAGATCAAATAGGTTGTGTGATAGGGAAAGGTGGACAAGTCATCCAGAATTTACGAAGTGAAACAGGTGCACAGATTCGTGTCTTAAGCAGTGAGCACTTGCCACCTTGTGCTCTAAAATCTGATGAGCTTCTCCAGGTAATAGCAGGGTCCTCCTCACAACACTTTGAGTATATTTTATGTTCACCAAAGTTCTATGTAATCTTTTAAATTTTCTAGATCATTACGAGCACTTACATTATGCATGTACTCTAGTGTGCTGAATTAGGCATGTATGTGTTACTTTACTTGAAGTAATTTCATCAGAATTTTGAATTTGAGCACTTCCCTTAAAAGTAATTGATTTTGGTACTCGATGGAATACTTGAGAACCGCGCAAGCTGGCACCACCCCTCATTAAAACAAAAAAAGGAAATTGCTTCACAAATTAACATAGGTAGCTAGAAATGAGGTTTTTGAGCTTGATAAAAAATGAGTTTTTTGGTTCTCCAGCCTTGGTCTTTCACAATGAAGAGGTTTTTTTCTATGGTAGCTGATTGCTTCGTCGAGCTTGTCAACCAATTTATAAATATGCTATTCACACTCTTTTCCTAAAAGATCCTAGATTTCCCGTTGTCCTAAGATGAATTTAAATGAGCAATATGGTTGGTGGTGAGGATTATATAGTTGACCCCAACTTGTTAGAGACTAAGGCGTAGTTGTTGTAGGGATTGTGTGTTAGTGTATAAGTGTGAGTTTTGCAGAACCTTTAGTTTTAGAGGAATCCTATCCGTAGAAGATCATTATATTGGAGTAAAATGAGTCCATAGAGAGTAATGGTTATTAAGGATTCATGCACCGTCTGACTGGTTCTAGATTGAGGAGTAGTTGATTGGTATGAAGTATAACGGCTGTGAGCAGAAATTTAGACATGATTGGTTTGGTTCTTCCTTTTAGAAGGTAAAGTAGATATTATAAATACACTAGCACAAAGGGTGTGCTGTTACATCTGAAAAATGTTTGTAAAACTCAGAAGGCATAAAGTATGCCCAATGTAATCCTGAAGGGCTTCTAACAAGATTGGTTTGGTTCTTTAAAAGCAGTTTTGTTATCTGTTAGCTGTGTCCATTTTGTAGGGTATCCATATGTGAAACTTGATGGTACTAAAACCACTGGCGAGGAGTAATGCCAGAAATGGACATAAGAATCAATTGCTGAGCGAGCAACTGCTGTATTCAAGTTTTTTTTTTTTTTTTGCAAATGTCAATGCTGTCACTCTTAATGATGCTTATTTCTGGTTATGCAAATATGTAAACGCTGTGTTAAGAGATTCTTTGTTTATTTTCAGATAACTGGTGAAGGTCCAGTTGTTAAGAAAGCACTTTATCAAGTAGCAGCGCGTCTCCATGATAATCCATCACGGTCCCAACATCAATTGCTGTCATCACCCAGCATATATAGGTCTGGTGCTGGACTTGATAATCCTCATGCTGGTCACCAAGTCATGGGCATGACATCATTGATGGGTCCTTATGGAAGAAGTGATGGTAGAAGTCTATCTACTTCTGTAAAAGAGTTTGCAGTTCGTTTGGTTTGTCCAACTGAAAATATAGGAGCTGTAATTGGCAAAGGTGGAGTCATTATCAAACAGCTAAGACAGGAATCAGGTGCATCTATTAAAGTTGATAGTGCAGCAGCTGAAGGAGATGATTGCGTTATATTTGTGTCAGCGAAGGAGGTGAGCAACAGTTTTTGGTTATTGAATTAATCATTTGATTGCTAGGACAGAGAATGTCTCTCATGCTCATCCAATTGTGATCCCAGGCATATGAAGACCAATCCCCTACCATCGATGCGACAATGCGCTTGCAACCAAGAAGCAGTGAGAAAACTGAAAAAGAATCCGGTGATGCTATTCTGACGACTCGCCTGCTTGTACCTAGTTCACGAGTTGGATGCCTTATTGGTAAAGGTGGTTCTATTGTCAATGAGATGCGAAATACCACAAGGGCAAGCATCCGCATTCTTTCCAAGGACAATCTTCCCAAAGTGGCATCTGAAGATGACGAGATGGTGCAGGTATATTTTTGTCATTGTGTAGTTCTTTGTAGGTTGGGGGTGATGTTTGGTTTGGTGTACTTCCTACGCAGAAATTCTTACGTCATGTTACTGTGTTTTTCTCCTTCAGATTACTGGAGATGCTAATGTTGCTGGGAATGCGTTATTGCAAGTACTTATGCGGTTGAGGGCCAATACATTTGAGATGGAGGGAGCTTTTGCTGCATTTTCTCCTGGCCTTTCTTACTCCCCCATGTCTGCAAGCATGCCAGATGGTTCAAGATATGCAAACCGCGATAATAGATCACGTCGGCATGGTTATTCATCTTATTCAGGTGGACATGATTACAATGATTTGTCTCCAAGTGATAGTTATGGTGGTTCACAGGTAAATGCAGTGTTCATCTTATGTTATCTCATCTTTACAGGTTTTTAAGTCAAATTATCTTGTTCTTTTGTTCCTATTCTAGTTGATTATTTTCGGTATTTCCATATGGCAAACCAAATATATCAGAATAGTAGATCTGAATTCATTCTTTCAGGTTGGTGGTGGAGGTGGTTATGCACCATATGGCGCGTATTCCTCTGGGCGATCTAGTAATGCAGGGTAAATCGTCAGTTGACTACATGCTTTGACATTCAGGCTATCTTTCCCGCCTATAGTTGCAGTCTCTTTCACTTACTATAAAAAGGTTTTGGTTATTTACTTGTTCTAATCTTTCCAGGGTTTCCAGCCATAACCCTTCCTATGGAAAACCTTACGGCTACTAGGGTGTAGAGGGCTGTTAGCAGCCGGAGGTACACAATTTTCACCTTTTTTTTGGTCTTGTACGTAATCAATGGGCTTCTGTGTTCTGTACTTAAGTATAGCCTCAAGCACATCTTCCTAACTTCGACTAGCCTGAAGCCTGTGTTGTGTCTCTAATGCTCTTTCTTTTACTTTGCCTTTTCACACTTGCCATCTAAACAGCTATCATCTCCGATGCCTGATTCCAGCCCATTGCCCCTTTTGACGATGCCTCCAGCCTAAGAACAGAAGACCAGATGAACAAGATAGAGAAACTTATGGTCATCCTTACCCTAGTATTTCTGTTTCTTAGGTGTTACCAGCATATATATTGTAATGAAGGCCTTGTACCAGTAATACCTCTGCTTTAGTGGATTTTTGTAGCAGACTAAGTCATGACACTTTGATGTGGTGGTTCTTCTTTATATTTTATTGTTTTGTGTTCTGTAAAACTTTTGCGATGTAGTGGATTACTTTTTCTGTTTTACTGTTGACCAGTTTTGCTACAGGATTGAACATTCTATCGTTTTCTCTTGCATCGATTTTTTCATGTTTCTTTGACTGCTTTCCAGTTATTGAACAAAAGTTCAAGAAAGTCAGGTTTCCGCATTTCGGGAGGTAAAAATGTTATCATCTCATATTTATCAATCCCTTATCCACTTTTGCCTGTAGTAAATCTCGTATAGTTTGGCATGATTCCCACCATTGGTTCTTGTGAATGAAGCCCTTCTGTTAGTTGCTCACATGTATCTCAGAGCTTTAAGAGATCAAGCAATAGTTCATTATGATCAAAATTCACGTTCAAGTTTGCATGTTATGATATAATATTCTAGTAGGCAGATTTCTACGGAAGTCGTGTTAATTTTCTTCTTTTGCTTCTCTAAGGTAAGGTACTTGGATTGGGAATTGCTTTCAGATCGTCGAGTAGGCCTGAATATGCTTTCAGAGCTTTGCTATCATGTATGTGGTAAATCTGTGTGTTTATCTTGTTATATTCGTGCTTCTTTGGCCTCAAGGAAATGATGGTGTTGGTCACTGCTTGATGACTGATTATTTTATGTCATCAATTCTGCAGGATTGATAGGTAATTTAGTTCTCAAGGTAAGTATTTTTCTCTCTTGCAAATCTTTAATATTTCATCGCGAGACAGATATATGATTTTGGTAGGGAGCATACACAAACAATTGTCAAATATTTCAGGAGGAAAGAAAGCTGGCGGCATCGTGCTTAGCCAGTTAGCATCGTTTTTGTACTGGCAAGAGGCCTTAACCCATTACAATGGAATATTTCTTTTGATGAAGGAACAAATCGTTTTGATGAGACCAATTCTACTAATGATATGGAACAGTATCACATGTATTGCCACCACTGCCTTTTGCCCTTTGTATAGAGGTTCATGAAGCTCCGCAGTAATGGAATTACTGGAATTCCATGTCTACTAATATATTCTTTCATTAACTATTACTTGGTTCTTTGAGCGTGCACTAGCGTGGCGAAAAACGCAAGGTTTTATTGTATTATACAGATTTGCTTGTTCTCTTGGCTCCGCGCTGCTTATTGAGAGTTATATGCTCTGTACTTACAAAGCTGATCCGATTTCTTTTATCGTGTATGGAATCAATGCTCTCTTGTCTTTTCTTTTCATCTTCAAAAGTTTCTTGTGTATGTACCTACTTTGTCTTTCTTATTCCCACAACGCAAATACATAAATGCGACGGGTAATGTTTGGCTCATGATGCGAGATTCCTCCATTAACGTTGGTACTAGGGAAGGATATATGTTTAATGTATCTGATTTAAGCATATACAACTGTTGCCAAACATTCAAATTGAAAGCCAGAGCATAATTACCCTTTGAGTGTGGCTGTTTGGTCCATGTAAAGCATTCTTCTAAGAATTGTTAAGAGTGAATATGCACACCTTTAGTTATTAGGTAGTTAAACCATTACCAAGGGGCGAGTGGGATGGTTATGCAACTTGGGATACCTCCACATCCAACTTGAGATCTCGTTTGAGTCTAGATGTAGAAATTTTTTACCCCTTAGTGAATAGTTCTTAGTGAGTCTATTCGGCATGAATTTGAATTAGTTGGATCAGTGAGCTTCAAATGAGGTGATGGTTAAACAAAAAAAAATGTATTAAATCACTAAAAAGCTCCAAATGAGGCAATGGATAAACAAAAAAAAACTTATTAAATCGCTAAAAAGTAAGAAAGTAATCGATCTTATCGCATTATTGTCAATTCTAGTAATCTGACCAGAGTTGAATTAGCGATTGCCTTTTGAGGGTCTGCTTCGATCGTTTGAAGTGCAGAAACAATTGTGTCTTGTTTATTTGCAGCTCTAGAAGTGAATAGTGTTTGCTTGGCGATTAATTGAATTTTTTTATGTTCTGGGGATTTTACGACCTCAGTTAGTGCTCTCCATTTGTTTGGACCAAGCAAATCGAACATCAGGTTGGTGTTATAGTTTTTTGATCATGTTGTCCTGTTTAACAACAAGCCAATAGACCTTTTCAACTACTAACAACAAGGTGTTGGGTCTCAGGAGCATAAGTTCTTGTGTGTTAAAACCAAAATCCGGGTATATTTCTAAAATGTCCAATACTGATTTTATTAACTATAACATCTCTCATTGGATAGACCTCACACAATAACTATCCTATCTCTTTCATGTCTTTTGTTTCATTTCTTGTGGAGCAATCACAAACACTTTATTGATTATGAATCGACTATCAGAAATTCAATGTGTAATCTCAACATTCAATGTGTATTTTTGAATAATCTCATTTTTTAATTATTCAACCATTTCATTTACCAAATTCAACGTTAGCAAGATAAGTCAACATGTTGGCAAAAGAAGAGGAGGATAGTACGAGATCATAAATATGAAGTTGAGTACAATGTACAAAAAGGGAAAGACATAATATTGCAAAAAAGTCTGTCTAACATTTCATTATCACGGGTCATTTAGAACTTTTACCACCAAAAAGTATATTACATCATGATGGAACAGCACAGCCATATGGGAAATGAACAAGAACTTGCAGGCAGTTTTCTGAATTTTATGCAAGCAAATCATCAGTATATGACCACAAATCTAATCTCAGTACAAAAATTTGCCACACGAGCATTTATTCTTTCTTTTCTTCTTTATACCTCTATAAGTAGCTAGCATGATTTACAACACCACCTTCAGCTAATTCAGCAAGAATCTTCCATGAGGCTGTTCAAGAATGTCTTGGCCCTGGTGCTTCTGATTCTAAGAATTATTAATCTCACCATCCGCTGCTGGTGTTCCACTCTGTTCATCTAGCTGGTCAAGGCCATTGTTGCTACCATCTGCTGCCACATTTTAAATGGAAAAGGAAAAAGTCAAAGGATCGAGTTTAGCTTCCACTAAGGCACACTATAGGAAATAGCTTTATGTACATACCTTCACCAGCCTCTGTCAGAGAAGAAGCTGAGAGGCGAGTACGAAGTTGCTGGTGTGGTGTGGGCTGTTATCAAGGAATACATAAGTAATGCAATCTTGTTGTGATAGTTAAATATAAATCAAGCGTATGGCAACTTGGAGCTGGCTGTGTATTTGTATTGTTATTTTATTTGTTACTATTTAAAGGACAAATTCATGTAGCCATGTTTAGTTTGAATATATAAAGCAAGATACAGCTTTTCCTACTGAAACAAATAGTCAGGAAATCAAATGCTATTCAACACATTGTTTTGTAAGGCCTGATCCAAAAGTTTTGGATATTAACCATTGATTGTTTTATTCCAGCCTAAGTTGTAATCTAGCGAATCTAACCTTTAAAAATTGACAAAGGCACACAAAAAAACCAAGTAAGCCATTCAGACCAACAACAGAAACTGGAAATGTGTTTCTCAGAGTAACAGGGTTATGCACCTCTAATTTTGGGCGAAGTGCCTCAGCAGGTGTTTTGGCCTTCTGTCCCCCTTGCTGCAAGATAATGAAAAACGAAAAGAACATGATATAAGATGCTCAAACTTCAAAACTGAACTTTAGCTAAAGTTTGAATCAGCCAAAAGTTATTAAAGCTGAGTACCTTTCCTAATGCCCAATCCGCAGAATCGAAAAAAGCACGTTCATGGTCCTGGCAAATGTAAAAGAGGTTGATAGAAAATTCAATGAGGACAAGTATTGAAGTAAGACTCAAAAAACGAGGAAAGGAATTTTAGAAACCAAAGAGTTGAAGTAAAATCTAAAATAATCACCTTAGATATCAATGGAGGTTTCTTTTTCACTAATCCACCATACTTCTTCATAAGTTCCTCCTGGATATATTTAACAAAGAAAAGAATTGTGCCCAGAATCTCAAGGAAAAGTTGGCAGAAGTACTGTAAATGTTTCATACCGTTGCAGTTAATCAAATTTAACGTCATTTTCACTAACACGTTCATCAATACCATCTTCCTCAAATACCCTTATACAATTATATATTGATACTACTCTTATGAATGAACTGTCATTCACATGGTTATATGACACAGAAAAAGAAATAAAGTACATGGGGATTGTTGCAAAAATGTATTCCCTAACCTCTATCACTACAAAATATGCTGCATCAGTGACTAACATTTTAAAAGATTTGAGCTGCAAATGAATGTACATAGGGATTATTCTAGGAAATCATTTGTCGCAAAAATGTATTCCCTAATTCCTATCACTTTAATGTATGCTTCATCATTGACTAGTATTATACAATATCTAAACTGCAAATAAAAGAACGAAGCATGATAGGGATTTTCTAAGAAAACTTTCGGTAGAAAATGTATTCCCTAATTCCTATGGCTTTAACATATGCTTCTATCACTAGCACTGTTAAAGCTTTGAGAAAATGGTATTGATAAGTTGCATATGAAAATATGTACCTCCTCAGGAGATGGATCTTGGCTTTCTTCTTCTTCTGAACCCTTTGGATCTTCTGCAGGAAGGTCATCATTTACTTCACCTTTAGGAGGATCATTACCAATGTTTGGCTCCTTGCCGCTTTCATCTGAGCTTGGGTTTGACATTTTGCGTGCCTGTTTCTGCAAAATATAACTGGTTTGGTATCACTCAAAGCCTCTTTTCTGGACTGAGAACTCTTTGCTTGAAAACATTTTAATGGATACCATAACAAGAAAATCCAAAATATTGTGCATCTTTCAGTTAAATTTTGAAATTCAAGGTATGATCTTAAATTTAAACTGAATGCATAGAGTTGCAATCAATCTACATATCAGATTATGACCGTAAAAGATTAACGCATTAACAAGTAAATGAATGTAAAATCACGAATCATGAATCATGAATCATGGCATATGTAATCTTAGGTAACAAATGAAAATCCACCGTGTTGGATAACATAAAGCTCCGTATAAATACATAACGATCTAGAACACATGAATCCAAAAATCATAGATTACAGAAACTGATTGCAGTCTACACACACCTAAGCACAGAATTGAAGGAGATTCAGTCGACTTAGTCAACACAAAATAAACTGAAGCCTCATGAGTCCCCCCCAAAAAAGAAGAAAAACACATCTCAAGATGAATAAAACTTTAGATACTCCTATTACTCTATAACATACAGTTTCTAGTTTAATAAGTGGGCGCCCATCTCATACAAAAGCAACAAGTTTCACACAGTTGATTGAAATATTGAACTGCCACCAGAGGCGGACCCCGGATTTTAAGACGACGGGGCACCATTAAAAGAAGATGCACGTTAGTCAAAGCATCGACTTCAAATCCGGGGTCCATCTCTAATCACAATGTCATGCAACACCGCATCATTTGAAAATTTTGTTAAACACCCATAGAACCGATGTAAAATAAATATAAATGAAATGAGATAATTGATTAGAGCTCGCTCGCCTGATGATTCGATCTCAAGTTGTAAACGTGAGGTTCCTTGTTCGAAACAGGCCAGCAATACGTTTTGTTCCTTCTTTTAACTTTCAGCTTAAAAAAATGTTGCAATCCAGACTCGAACTTGGGTCGCGCGCTTACGTTCAAGGAGCTAAGGGGCATACTGACCAACTGACCAACTGACCCACTTCGACAGATGTTTTTGAGGGGTCCTATTAAAATATATGGTAGTTCTTCAAGGTATATACATATATATAGATAGATAGATAGATAGATAGA